>JAURVB010010402.1:0-20979 GCA_033002965.1 Piper betle | reverse complement strand
TTGCCGGCGGTGGAATCAAGCGACGGAAGCGCAACACGGGCGTGGAGTCACAACGTGGCTTCCTCATGCTGAAGCAGCCCGATTGGGGCCGGACCTGGTCGGGCAGCATGGCGACGTCCTGGCAGGGCTAGGCGGCGACGATCGGCGGCCGGGCGAGCGTCCACGACAGCGGCGGTGACGCGCATAGTGGCGGCGTGTCGAGGTAAGGGTCGGGGAAGAAGGCATGGGGGGAGAAAAAGACTCGATGGCAAACTCGTAAATATTACTTAACTCGTCTCCGACTAGAGTCAAAAATAATATTTAAGTCGTAGAAAATTCCAAAAAAATTGGAAAAAAATCCCATAAAATCAAACAACACCAAAACATCATAATGATATGCTCGAGAACTATCAACCCACCCAAAATGCCCGTAACGCGTCCTAACGCGGTAAACGACCTAAAACTAATTTTACTATCCATTATATATCATAATAAAAAAATAAACTGCATACTCTCATATATTCTGATAACTCATTCTTTTCTTCTGTGTTCATGATGTTATCATCATATACTTGGGTACACATGACCCTCATGGCTCATACACGAGACCGGCGTCGGCCCAGTACACGTGTTTTGAAGCCTAACTCGACTCGAAAATAACGGTCGAACCGACTAGTTCTGAATATAAAACCTTGACTCGTATCGCTCATTTAATTTAATTTATAGACTCATTAAGTTGAATTTAATTAAATGTAAAATTAAACTCTTAAATTCATATAAAGTCAATTTGAGCTTATGTTCAGCCCCGCTTAGTTCTAGTTGATATAATTTATTTTTATTAATAAAAGAGAAACTAAACGGTGACCTAAGATTAAAAGCAGGAAAATTAGTCAATTAAAATATATAAAAAAATATAATTAATGTGTATGCCTTTAAAATTAAAATCTATCCCTAAGTTATTCTATAATATTAGTTAAGATAAAATAAAAATACAAATGTATTTCTAAAATAAAAATTTATCTTTAAAATATGTATAATTATCGTTTATCTCATTACTTAATACAATAATAAATGAAAAATTATTTTTAAAATTAAAATCTATCTCTAATATTGTTGGCGTAGGGCGACATTATTCCTAAATTATCTAAAATTAGATTTTTTAAAAATAATTACTTAGGAAGAGTTTATAAATATTAATTAAAAATCTTCTCGTATTATTATGAATATATATAATACGTTAGAAAATTTATCTAAAATTATTTTTTTTAAAAATAATTACTTTTAATTAACAATCTTTTCGTATTATTATGAATATATATAATACGTTAGAAAATTCACACACAACCATCACTTCGGACACCATTAGGGGTGGGCGTGGACGTCCGAATTTGTCCGTCCGACCGAAGTCCGAAGTATGTCCGACCGAATTTGACCGACTGAATCGACGAATTAAAACAAACCAAACATGGACATTTCTTTGTCCGACCGAACGACCGACCGAGTGTCCGATATTTTATATCAATAATATAATATCTTCAACATTTGTAAGGCTAATATTATAGTTTATGAAAATTTTAAAATATAATATACAGTAAAATTTATTAAGTTTATACATAAAATTTGATATTTAATATCTAAAATAACAAAAAATGACATACATAGAAAAAAGATAAAAGTCACTCTTATATTTAGGAATTTAGAACTATACATTCATATTAATAATCATATCAAACCACTTACAATTTAATTAGCATGTTCTCAATTTTTAAAGTCAAACAAAAAATAATCAATGTATAAAAACTTTAAAATAATCATTGACATCAAAATATACTCCAATATTACATATACTTCAAAGATAAAATATTTTAATAGTTAATTCTTCATCCAATGTAACTCACCTACATGAAAAAAATACAAAAAAGTTAATTACTCATGTTTTTTGTCTTCTTCATTTTGAAATTAGGACATTTCCCTTCAATATTCTTCCATAAATAAATAGTTCCATAACTTCCAGTTCCCTCTGTAAAACCCGTGTCCCAAGTCAGGGTTTTATAGTCCGAACCGGTCGGTTCGACCGTTATTTTTGAGTCGAATAGAATTATTTTAGGCCAAATAATACATTAGGACGCGTTATAGGGTAGAATTATTAGTTATAGCGCATGTCATTTGGATGTTGTGGTGTTTATTTTATTTTATGGGATTTTTCCTGATTTTTTTGGATTTTTTGAAGATTTTATTCCGAGTTAGTTATTATTCTTGACTCGTGCCGGTATCGAGTCAAGTCTTATTTACGAGTTTGCCACCGATCATCTTTTCCCCCAAACCCCCCCAAACCCTAGCGCCGTCGCCGCCGCCATCCCGCCACCGATCGACGCCGCCCCGCCCAGCCGTACCGTCGCCGTGACATCTCGACCACCACCAGCCACCGACGAGCCACCGTGAGGCCGGAGGCAGGCGCTGGCGGAGGGCAGGCAGGCAGGCGGCGGAGGCAGGGCGTCTGAGGGCGGGCGGGCAGGGCGGCCGAGGGCGGCGGAGGCAGGCGCGGCGGAGTGGTTACGCTGCACGCAGAGGGCAGCGGAGGCAGGCGGCGGCGGAGGGGTTTCGCGGCGCGCAGAGGGCGGCGGAGGCAGGCGGTGGCGGAGGGGTTTCGCTGCGCGCAGGGCGGCGGAGGCCGGTGGAGGCTCGCAGGGCGGCAAAGGCAGTTCGCAGGCGGCTGCGGAGGCGGTCCGCAGGCGGCGGCGGGGGTAAGCTGGCGGCGGAGGCGGCGAGCAGGGTGGCGGCGACGGCGCGCAGGGCGGCGGCGGCGGAGACGGAAACAGTGCTAGGTTTCCATTTGATTTCGGACTATCCGCGGACACTGTTTGGGCCCGACGGACAAGTCGGACAATAATTCGGTCGGACAAATTTTGTCCGACGAAATTTTGGACAGACACGGACAATAACTTGTCCCCGTCTGTCCGGCCGTGCCTACCCATACACCATGCACTCTGCAACGTTAGCGTGCAACCATGGCACGAAATCCCGAAAATACACCTCGCCCCGTACACCTCCCCGCCGCCGGGGCCTCAACCTTTACCTCTCACATCCGCCTGTCTCCAGCTTCCCTACTGCACGGTGAAAGATCCAGCCTTTATTCCTTTTTGCGCTCTTATCTGCTTCTTTTTTGGTTCTTCGATTAATCTATCAGTTGACGTTGGTTAGAACGCGGTAGCATGCCGTGTAAAATTGTCTTTTTTTTAGCTCTTATCTGCTAAGATGCTAGGTATCTGATTTTCAAACCATGCTTTTTCCAAAGAAATATACTTATACAAGGTTTTATTTTGTAAAAAAACTAGGAATGGTCTTGGCCATGTAATCGACAATGAAGAAGTATAATAGATTTTTGACTGAAGAAGACTTGGACACTTGCAGGAAAATAGATTGCTTGCACTCATTGATGGGGTTCTCGCAGCAAATATTTTTGATTGGGTCTCCCGTGCCTGTGTGGACTTGTATCACCAAGGAAGTCCGCTGCGGCTCTCTCTACTTGCGGATGCTATGATAAACATTCAAGATAGCAACAAGGAGATTTCTTCTCCGGTTGTTTCTCCGGTGGGAAGAAATAGGGGAGAAGGTCACAGAGAAAGAGATGGGTTTAGGTGCGGCGTAGTTTTGTAATAAAATTTTAATTTATTACTCGATTCGAATTAATATTATGAAATATATTTTAAAAAATATAATAAATGAAGTAGAATATCATAAAATAAAATAATTTGTTAAATCTTAATTATTTTATCTTATAGTATTTTACTGTATTTTTTATATTTTTTAGATATATTCGTCAATATTGACTTGAGTCAAAAATGAAGTAAGGCTTTTATTACAAAACTACCCTTACTAATTTCTATCTCGACTCGAGTCAATATTACAAAATACATCTTGAAAAATTTGAACAAAATAGAATAAAATTTTATAAAATAAAATAATTCATGAGAGCTTGATTATTTTATTTTATACTATTTTACTGTACTTTTAATATTTTTAGGGATTTATTTCATAATTTTGACTCGAGTTGAGAGTAAGTCAAGTTTTTATTGTAGAACTACCCTTCTCCATTTCCTTCATAACTCGAGTAAATATTACAAAATACATCTCACAAAATATAAAAAAAATAAAATAAAATGCCATGAGATAAAATAATCCATTAGAACTCGTTTATTTTATTTTATGGTATTTTATTACATTTTTTTATATTTTTCAGGATGTATTTTGTAATATTACTCAAGTCGAGAGCAAGTCAAAATTTTATTACGAAACTACACCTGCCCATTTCGTTTGCCCCTGTTTTGCCGTGCCGATACTCTATTTTTTCACCCCAATTTTGTCGTGCCACCCGAATGCTGACGACCTCGTCGCCGGCTACCCCTTGCCAACTAGCGACACTGCCATCTAGCACCGTCGCCGCCTCGCCATTCGCCTCCTTCCCCTCTCCCTACTGTATTCCTTTCTCGACCACCTACTACCGCCCATCTTGCACGCATTGCCACCGATCGTAGCCATGGCAACGACCTCCGGCGACCATCCTTAGCCTATTTCCCCCCCCCTCTCTAACTCATCCCCGGGTGACCCAAGGTGGCGCGGCAAATGGTGGGGGGGGGAGGAGGTGGGGAGAGAGGGAGAGAGAGAGAGAGAGAGAGAGTGGCACGACGGCTAACGGGAACAACAGGGAAGGGGAGGGGGGTTGTTTTAATTTCCAGTTGTTGGATTAAATCAATATAACGGCTAAAAAGTGCAGCATACAACTAAAGATTCGAAATAAATTTTAATTATAATAAAAATTAAAAAATCTTAACTATAATAAAAAAAATTAAATGATTTAAAATAAATCTTGTTTATCATAAAAAATAATAATTTTAATAATAAAAAATAAAGGGTAATATATTATAATAATTAGAAGACACATTAAAACACCGTATTAAAAGTCTATAATAAAAATCAAAATAAATCTTAATTTCAATAAAAAAGTATTAAACAATTCAAAACAAATCTTATTTATAATACAAAATAATATTTTTATTAATAAAAAATATAAGGGTAATATTATAAAATAATTAAATAACACGTAACAATAGCCTATATTAAAAGTCATAGTTTTATATATTATTAGTATAGATGCTATCTCTAAAAGTTTTTAACAATCGAGTGCATTTTATTTTTTATTTTTGACAATAATTCAAATATATTAATAATTTCTAATGTACTATTATATTTTACTTTTAGCGTATAACCTTCTAACTTTTTTTGAATTAAAATTGTCACTTACCTTAATTATATATACAAAAATGTGAATTTTTATAGTTGATGAGACAGATAAAATCCATGTTAATGGAATTTATACAAATTATAATCACACATGTAAAAAATAACTAATATCCCAATAAAGCATTTATTAACGATATCAAATATTTTGGTAACTCCAAATTGCTGATGGAAAACCTGAGAAAGCTCCAAACCAATTGATGATCTTAAATATCTTTCAAAATCATCATCTTCTTAATCTGTGAAAACAAATATTGGTAAAAAATAATTCTAAAATATACACAAACTAAAATAAAAGTTTGATTATAACCTGTTTGGCAGATAACCCAATTTCTTTGATATCATCAAGCTGTGAATAAAGAAACAAAGATCAGGACAAATTGCTAAATTTGTATAATTACCTAAATAAACACTTACAGATTTAAAAGGCTCGGGTGATATTTCCCGACGTTCCATAATGTAATCGGCTCTCTTCTCACCAATCCCCTGATATAAGAATCACATTATTCATATAAATCAAAATTATGACAAACTTTGGATATGGTAAAAACAATGTATATATTACTAACCTGCAATTGCTTCAACTCCTCTCTACAATTGAAAGATATAAGAGTTCACATTATTAATAAAAATAACCTAAGTTCATGAAACATCTTCCACTAAAAAATAAAAACTTACTTAGTGGCCGAATTGAAAAATCTAAGATATGAATCTACCAAAGACACCTACATGCAAAAAATATAAAAGTGATGTCATAAAAGAAAATAAAAAATTTATATAATGATTGCAAAAGATCAACTCATATAACATACCTTTGAGCCATCACGAGAGGTATTTATAATTGGTTGATCAAAGCTGTTATCTGTATCAAAAGGAAGAATAGTTTTTCTTTCAGTCATTTCCTTATACATCTTCAAGTTGCAGCTTTTCCCATCACTTGGTGTAATTTCGTAAGCATGAATTGGCGTAGAAGAAATAGACTTAAGTGTGTTTGTGATTTCCTTTAGCTGTGTGCTTAATGGGGGAGAGCCTTTGTTAAGTGCTGGAATCTCACTTTGACAGCCTGCACATTGTAAGATAGTCATTTAGTTTTAAGTGTAAACAAAAACTAAGGTCCAAAAATACTAATTAAAAATTATGGAACCTTTAGGAGAATCAAGATATGTAATCTGTGATGTAACCAGCTCGATCTCATAATGATCATCCTCTATTTTATTAAGAGACGTTATATTGCTCATGGATGTATCGAGTTCACTGTTAGGTAATAGTGTCGTTCTTTCATTGTCAATTTCAGTCATCTCACCCGACTTTTCATCGTTTCCCGGATGAATCTAGAAAAAGAAAAACTTGTATAAGTATAGTTGGAAAAACTTGATAAAAAATAAAATTGAGAAGATTCCCATCACTGTAATTTATCTGATTCTACTCCTATGAAACTAAACAGATCTATCTCATAAAACTACAAAAAAGTCCTAAAGTATTCATATAAAATCAAGTTCTCATAGTTGTATGATGTTATTCTCCATATGACCAAGTAAACCTACAAACCTTAGTGATATATAATTCAGAGTAGAGATTGGATCTAGAAGACAAAGAGAATTGTTGTCACCAGCCAACAATATTAGCACCCACCAAATTTTATTCGTGAGACCTTCGCTTTAGAAATAAATAAACTATAACAAGAAGAAAATTAAATTACCTGGACAACCTCGTCACAAAAGTTGATGTCTAAAACATGTTCCCTGAAAATAAAATTGTATAAGGCATGGCTAACATAAGATATGTACTTGATAAAATTAAATATAATCCTTACACACACCTTTTCTCTTTTCCTTCAAATGATACATGTTTCACTTTCCTTTCAGGGGATTTGATTTTGAAATTGTTGGTTTCTTCATAGACGAAGGCAAAGTGGTTTTGCATTTATAAGCCATTGGAGAGCAGAAATTTGCTGGCACTTCAACTCTATTCTTAACCTTCCTACATGATTCTGGTTTAATTTGGTTTCCAACCAAACATGATCGGGAGCTGAAGCTTAGTGTTTGAATCATATCTTGAGAAACTTTTGGATTCTAAATGATATATAAAAAAACATAATTAGTGGAATTCGAACTATAGGAACTATCATTCTACTCCCAAGCAGAATAAATCATAAGTCCTTACCAAACAAGTAATTAGCACTGTTGAACTTGTTCTCCCCATGTAGTCCTGTAGTATGCGAGTGAGCTTGGATTCACGAAATGGTATCCTATTTTCAATGGCGTTTATTGCATATATGACATTGTGTAGGGCATATAAAGACTTGTTATTGACTTTGGCGTGCTCTGCAAGATGAAAGCTTTCACTAGAGAAGTGTTTGGGATCTTCGTAACCTGTTTCACAAGAAAGGATAAATTAGTTATGTAATCATGAATTAGTATTCTTCTTACAAAAATCATCACTCTGCTAAAATACACGTACCTGCCAAGTCTATAAAATTTAATTTTCCCTCATAAGTGATGCTGGTTCTTTCGTGAGAGACATGTATGATCACACCCTTGTGGCTTATACGTAGATTATCACCCAACCTTCGAGGGGGCTCCTTTTGGTTATAGGAAGGAAGGTGCAAACTATTGAAATCAGCAATAGAGTTGACTTGAACCTAAATAGAAAACATGAGATGAAAATCATGGGAAAGACTAAAAATACTTCATCCAAGATGTTACAATAAAAAGAATATTTTGCTCCACATGTTTCACCTGTGAAAGACCTTTGAAAGTAATTCTTCCACCATTACCCTCAAGCACTAAAACTTCCTGTTCTTTCGTCGACAATAGATCATACACATGGTCTTGGTACACTTCATAAAAAGAAACAGTCAGCAGTACTTTAGATTCTTGTCCCATTGAAAATAGTTCTGCCACTGCCATTGATGCTAATCCAGGCCTTTCATCAGAACCCTAAATAAAATTTTCAAACAAATACTATGCATAAAAAAATGGTTTGAAAAATCAAACCAATTTTTATTTTTGTAATTATGAAACTATTTAAAGAAAATATACTTTTATTGTGAATGATTTCCCAGTATCTCGTGCTCCATAGGCTATAATGGCAGAATTACGTCCTTCCATTACGTGATTAATAAGAGGCTTAACCTCGTGTTCAAAAATTTGCTCCAAATTGTCATCTTGTTTGTAACAATAGTCCAACTTATACGGTTCCCTACATAAACAGTGGAAGAAACATGGATACACCATTGGTCATAGCATATGTGAAGTACATGATCCACAGTAAAAAATAAATAAATAAATAAAATCTATATTTATTCCACATAATTTTGAATAAATTGATGACTTGTCTCTACTATGATTAGCTCTTCTATGACATGTACTGAACTACAGTTTGTTCATATATATAATATATATCATATATGTCGTCTTAACCCTGATGGAACACACATTGAACAAAATCATAGAATATTATTTTGTTTATTCTTCCGGCAAATCTCCATATCTTGCAAACAAATTTGTAGACTTTGAGAATATTGTTGCTAAACATGATATGCATCATTTTCAGCTTTACAACCATGTTCTGGAAAGATGATGTCCTGGGCCTTGTTAGGGAAGCTGACTTTTGATTTACCTACTCTTGCCCATAATAGCACTTGTTTAAACAAAGGAAAACAAGCATCTTTTACTAGGATTGGGATCAACCTGAGGTTGGTTCTTAGTGCTAACTAATCGAACATCTTAACACCTGTTAACCAATTCAAAAAAATACCCAATACAAGCCTACCAGTCAATACATAGAACGAAAATTAACCCCAAACACACACAAATTATCCATTTTGATTAATATGTTCTATTCAACTCCAAATCAAATTTCAAAAAGTGCAAACCCGAAGTCACCCAATCAAATCCAACTTCAAACAAAACTAGATCATAGTCAATACATAGAGTTGTCAATCAAGCTCACAGACCTTCTTTCCCCAATCGTTTCATATACAAAACTAGGTCACAGTAAAAAACACAATCGATTCAACTACAAAAAAAAACCCTACATTTCCATTTCAAAGGCCCTTTGTTTTAGTTTTGATCAAAATTCAAACAAAACTAGATCACATCCAACTATTATCTCATCAATTCAATCAAATCCACCATGCCGAGAACACCGCAGCGCACCTGCTTTTGGGGCCATGCACGACGACGCTTGAACAGCGTCGGGAGGCGCCGTCGCCAATGCCATTATCGACGGAAATCGGGAAGCCGTCCGAGGAGCCTCCACGAGGATCTTGAAAGGGGCGGACTCTTCCGACGATCCTGACCCAGGAGAAAGGCCGGCGGGGAGGAGGTTTGAGAGGGGTGGAGTCCATGATTCCGGGTGGAGCTTGCGAGCGAAAACGAAGATGGGAAACGAGAAGAAATGCAGGAAAGGGAGAATTTGTGGTGGGAAAGATTTGATCTTTGATGGTGATGGGAAGAGGAAGGGGAGGAGGAAGAAGAGGAAGAAGAAATGACCGTTGGCAGAAGAGAGGCCTTTTAAATTTCAAATGGCCGCGCCCATTAGGGATGTTTGTCAACGGAGCGGGAGCCTGGACGGTAGGACGGGTCCGACTATAAAAAAAACAATTAACCCCTTCCTCCTCTGCGTCGTCGGTGGTCGGTTCTGGCCAAGGCTGGACTTGGCTGCCCACCGAGCAGAGCGACCAGGTTCATGGCCTTGATCGGGATCAGGTCAAGGACTAACTTTTTAATAAAAATGGCCGATGGCTAGATTCGGCCATGATTGATCGAACCTGGCCGGGGCCAGGACTAGCACCTAATCGATGCGTGGCCGTCTCAACTCCATGCTACCAAATTTGGTTGGCGTGGCCTCGTCTAGCCAACCACCCAGTAGCCATCACCATTGCAGTAGAGGATTAATTTTTCTTTAAAAATAATAAATTTGAGTTGTCCTTATAATCAAACCGATCATATTAAACTTTAAAGTAGGAAAATTTTCCTACCACTAGTTTAGCTAACTGTTTCTATTTTAATATTGTGGTTGATTTTAACCCATAATAATTTTATCGATATTTTAATACTTAATTAATTTGAAATTAGTATTATTATTTTTTATTATTAAGAAAACGTTAAATTATAATTCTATCCAAATTATGAATTTAAAAAATTAATAAACTTTAATGTATTTATAATCACACTCTGCTTGAATTAAAGACAGTTACATACTTAGAATATTTATTTATTATTATTTAATATTAAGAAAAACCCTAGAGATTAATTCTATTTGAATTAGAAATCTTTAAAAACATAAATTCTATTTAATTATTAAAATTTTGACCTATTAAAATTCAAATTATGCTTGATATTGATATTTGTAGATAATTATTTTTTTGTTAAAATTAAATAAATATTCATTAATTAAGAAAATGATGTATTAATACTTTTTGAAATTAATTGTATATATATTCTTAATATATACTATTAATAAGTTTCAAATATACCCCACACATCACCTGAGTTTTTTACTAATTTTAGACTAGATAAAATCAGTTATTTTTTGTTTGTATAAAATTATAATAAAAGTTGAAAATAACCGATTTATGAAAATGAAAAAAAGATTCAAATATACCCCACACATCACCCGGGTTTTTGACTAATTTTAGACTTAATAAATCAGTTATTTTTTGTTTATATAAAATTATAATAAAAGTTTTAAATAACTGATTTATGAAAATGAAAAAAAGAAAGCTATTTATTCTTTGATGTGCCCTAAGTCATCTAATTAGGAAGGAGGCCAAAAGAACTTTGGTTCCATATACCCATTTTAAAATTGCTTCTCATTAAAATAAAGAAAAACTAATGTTTCTTAAATTGGCTAGAGATTTTAGTTTTTGACCAAAATATTTATTGTCAAACAGGTCGAGTAATATGAATTTCATATGACTTAGAAAATGAAATATTTATTGTTAAACATATTTGTGACGATTTGAACTTTGCCTCAAGGCTTTACCACTAGAAATATATGAACTTTTTGGTTTTTTATAAAATGAGGAAATTTACTCGTTACCTCAACCTATAAAAGTGGTTAATATAGCTCACTAAATTTAATTTTAAATGAATACGATATTGGGTTTAGACTTTTAACAAACTCTTTAATTATCTCAATGTCTTGTAACATATTCTCATATATACAACTTATTTTACCATTTTGTCCCTTTTTTATAAGCTACCTTTGCATTATTTAATTTAATTTATAGCCCCATTAAGTTGAATTTAATTAAATGAAAAATTAACCTCTTAAATTCAAATAAAGTCAATTTGAGCTTATGTTTAGCCGGCTTAGTTCTAGTTGATATAATTTATTTTTATTAATAAATGAGTAATTAAACCGTGACACAAGATTAAAAGTAAGAAAAACAAGAAAATCAGGCAATTAAAATACAAAAAATAAAATAATTATAATTAGTGTATATACCTTTAAAATTAAAATCTATCCCTAAGTTATTATTATATGGTTGTCATTTAAGATAAGATAAAAAAATTTATCTCTAAAATATGTATAATTATCGTTTATCTCATTGCTTAATAAGATAAAGAATGAAAAATTATTTTTAAAATTAAAATTTATATTTAATATTGTCCGCTTAGCGTGACATTATGTCTAATTTATCTAAAATTAAATTTTATTAAAATAATTACTTTTAATTAACAACCTTCTCGTATTATTATGAATATATATAATACGTTAGAAAATTCACAGCCAACCATCACTTCGGACACGTATCTACCATGCACTCTGCAATGTCAGTGTGTAACCATGGCTCGAAATCCCGAAAATACCCCTCGCCGCATAAACCCCCCGCCACCTCTCCCTTCCGGCCACCCACTGCGCCGCCGTGGCCTCAGCTTCTCGACTGCACGGTGAAAGATCCAACCTTTATTCCTTTTTGAGCTCTTATCTGCATCTTTTTTGGTTCTCCGATTCATCTATCAGTTGACGTTGGTTAGAACTTCTTTTTGGTGTTTTAGTGAGCATAACTTTTCCAGATCATGTAGTTGCTTTTTTGCAATTTGTTTAAGAAATCAGAAGAGTAATTATTTAATTGGCTAAATGGTTCATGCATTATTTAGTTCTATGGAACCATTTGGCATGTCTTGTTAGCGACCGTCTAGCCCCAAATCCAGAAACTGAAGCATTTATTGACATGTATCTTGCTGAAATGTTGAGGCTTTCTGTCAGATCTTAGGGACAAAGGTTTTTGATTGATCCTTGTGTTTATAGTGTTGTGTGTAAGAGGGAGGCATATTTCTTTCAGTAATTTTGTAACTGACAATACCACTTCCACTGCAATCTTGGGCATGTAGGTCGAATTATTGGTTTTGGTTTGTCTGGGTAAGATTGTCATGGAGGTCAGCTATTAAAGAAAAACCGAGTGTTACGGTGGAGTTGACACCTTGCCAGAGATGTCTCTTCTTCTCCGATCTTGCAGTTTCCAAGCACATTGCAGGAGCTTTCATTGCTGCTCATCCAAGTTTTATAGTCATAATGAGCAGAGCTGGGAGACTGTTGAGCAAGCTGGGCCTTTGTCGGCCCACCTTGCCAGCCGCTCTGTGATCAGCTTCCGAGGGCCTGATACTGTGAAATTCCTCCAGGGCCTGCTCACCAATGATGTCAAGCGTGTTCGAAGCAGCTCTCAAGACGAAAAGGCTGCAACTTTGACCACCCCTAATCTTCCCCTTCATGCTGCACCCCCCATGTATGCCGCCCTGCTAACGCTGCAGGGGTGCTTCTTGTATGATTTATTCCTTTATCGACCTTGCAGGTCCGATGAGAAGCTTGATCATAGTGGCTCCGGTCCAGGTGCAAGATCTGATGAGCCATTCACATTGCTAGCAGATGAAGATGAAATACTTGACTGCTTCAAGAGATACCGGTTGAGGGCTAAGGTTGAGATAGATGACTTGTTGAAGTAATTTTCTTGCTGGCAGCAATTTGGTGAAGGCATACCTAGTAGAGACCATTAAGGAGTTGAACCTGAGGCTTCAGCTGTTGGATATGGTGGAACTGTTGATCATGCTGTGGTTGCTGCAGCACAAGGAAATCATTTTGGATGGCTATGGTATAAAGATCTTAGACTAGATTCTCTTGGTTTTAGAGGTTTGTTTCCATCAGATATTATTCCTCCATTAGTTGAAGCTGGCAAACAAAGCAATGACGAGCAATGTCTTCTTTGGAGATTAGAGAAGGGAGTTTCAGAAGGTACTAAGGAGATTCCAAAGGGTGAAGCAATTCCACTTGAGTACAATTTTGCAGCTCTGAATGCAATCAGCTTTGACAAAGGCTGCCATGCTGGGCAAGAGTTTATCGCTCGGACTCATCACTGCAGAGTCATTCGTAAGCACCTACTTCCTCTCAAATTTGTGATGAGAATAGTGACGAAGTGGTGGGAGAAGTAGCTCCTGGTTCGGAAGTGATCAATATAAAATCTGGTAAAAAAGCCAGATCTGTGACAACTGCACTTGGATATCGTGGAATGGGGGTCCTTAGATTGGAAGAAGCTTTAAATGAGTCTCATCAATTGAGATTCAGGGACATGAAGATGAGAATGTGAAAGTACTTATACCTGATTGGTGGCTTGAAGAATGGACAAAACCTCAAGAACAAGCCAGTTTTGCTTCATAACAGGGGGCAGCTTTTTTTTGTCTGCCATTGGAGACTGCAGTTTTCTATCAGCAATAAGTGGGAAGCAGCATTTCAAGCCATAGGATACGACACTACACCTTCTTGGAGTAAGCTATGGAAACTTTTCTTTTAAATAGCATGTCATTTTGAAGTGAGAGGTATTTTACATCTATCCAGAAGGTTTACATGTATCCATGATTGAATGAAAACTAATTTCCAACAGACTTTCTCTACATTATTTTTTATTTACTCTACTTCACAAATGAGCAATTCACACACTAGCGCCTAACGGAATACATAAACTGACAAGCTTTTTGGTCCAGTGGTCTCAGACAAAATTTGATCATATGAAGTAGAAGAGACAGCTAGTCAGGTGATAAAAACAAGTTAACAGTGAGTACTCAAATTGATTGAAGCTAACTTTCTAGCATTGATTGCCACCATTTTCGCCTTTAGATTTTGGAGAACATAGCTTGATCATTATTTGTAGACATGGTTACTCTTGAACTGTGACGCTGCTTCGTGACATTCATCATCTAAATATTGTCTATTTCGTATGCTTTTCCTTTTCAGTGTGTCTAATTGTCTATTCCGTAGTGTTGGGGAAGGGATATATGTAACAAGGAAAGGCTTTACATAGATGAAGGTAACTTAAAGATTCATGTCCTTTATGCATGCATAAACACAGATCAATGTAAAGATCAAACAAACGAAGAGATCAAAGTATGTTCATGTGTCCTAGCAACAATGCTTGGAACCACATGACAAGCGAGGAACTCTCTTGACACAAGAACAGGTCCATCTCCGAATCTTTGCCGCTGGCTTTAATGGTTGTTCTTGCAGTTTCTTGGACTCTTGCCCATAGAGATGATAATGGGGTGATTGATTAATCTTCTCTATTTCTGTGGATCCTTTTCGTCCTTCTCCAATGTTAAATCTGTAGTAAATAATTCATATACCAATGAGTGAAAAGTTAATCAGACCCAAAACTTAAAGTATTAAAAAAAATGTGAAGCAGTACTACTGTCAATGTTACAGTGCATCTTAATACCTGTATTTACAAGCTAACATGATTATGTGACAACTTATATCTTTGCCGCTTATTTGGATATGGTGAGGAAAGTATTAAAAATTTTGTTTAGATTGGACGAAAATAAGATGACAGAATGAAGTGGCGGTAAAGAATCTGTAACCCGACGAGCAGGTGGATGACAAAATAAAAGACAGAAGATGTTTTATCATGTAACATATAATAACAAAACTTATTAATTTGACAATTATGTTGGAAAATGAATCAATAATCAAAGATAATAGATAGGGAGATCTTAGTAAGGAGATGGAGAGAGAACAATTACACTGGGAAGGCAAAGGAGCGAGCACCAACACTGCTACAATCATCAGATTGGCGTGACACAGACCTTCTTGATTCCAAAGCTGGGGAAGAAGTTTGCGTTCGAACATGGTCAAAATCAGATCCAGACATCTCCCTCTCTTTATCCAAATTCGTGCCCTTATAAGAACTAGGTGACCCTTCACCAACATACCCCCCATCTTGGCTACCAGTTTGCTCCCTTATGTCCAAACTCTCGGATCTAAGATCATCAGAACCAGGAGGGGGTGGGAATGGATCATTTAGACCCCCCATGAGGAAGACATGGTATCTAGAGAAGCTATTGTTCCCAACATGAATGCTGAACAAGGACTCGTTGGTTGCCACACTCCAATCCATGGGTGCAACATTGGGAGCGCGAGCGAATGCAGATGCCGGGATCCTATTGGGGTCAGGCACATCATACTTGGATATTGATTGGGCAAGGGAGGAATGTGGTATGGTATCACTGGAGTCGTCGTCGGTAATGAGGGGGTTGCTGCCGGCGGTGACTGTGGACGGCATCATGTAGAGGCTATTAGAAGGTGAGGTTAGTTGATTTGTGTCAATTTGAATGAAATCGTTGTCATCAGATGAGGAGGAATTGGAGGTAGATGGTTCATAAATTGTGGGTTGCTTAGGATTTGGACGGTTGATGGTCTTTTCAGCAAGTTGGGGTGGCTTCATACAAAGATAAACTTTCTATAATCTTCATCATCTTCTCATGCTAGGAATACCATCTAAATTCATTTATCTTTGAGGGAAGATCTGCAAGCTGCAACAAAAAATGATTCAGATTGAAATCCTTCAATTAGATCATGAAGTGTTCTTTGCCATGAAAGAAAGTTACAATTGATTTGAATTAGTGATACAGGAAAAATAATTAGGATAGACAGCCAGAAACACTAAATGTGATAATGGTCAAGGAGAAGATCAAAATTGGAAGGAAAATGATTAGAGAAGATGATTAATCTTAGAAGGTAGAAAAGAAGATGGAAAAGGTTTTGGTGGTGGAAAAAATGAAACTTAATTTCTCTGGTAAACAATAAAGAGTTGATTCAATTATGTTCTTAATTAACGAAGTTGTTGAGAGAAGGGAATTTGACTTGCCGAGAGATAAGCAGTTAATATTCTAACATTAGTAGGCAATTATGTACCACAAATAGCTACCCCAAACTTGCTTCCTAGTTTTTCTCCTATCAAATAACAGTGCATACCAAACACTCTTGCGACGGATATTACATAGCATTTTTCAAGAAATTCAATATTTGTTTGAGCTTGATTTCAAATTCGTCACTCTTTTAGCCTCCTCTTGAAGTACAAAATACTTATATATTCTGATGAATTAGAGGAAGAGGGTCCATTATTGTTGTTCTCATAATTTTAATTATATAATCATAGGGCGAACTTTGAGCTTTAGCGGGCATGAGGTTTCACGTACATATCTTGTTATAAATTAAGTTCTTTCAATCTAAGATTTTGTGATTGAATTATTCAACCTTTAATTAACCATCTTTCAAGTTAATTTTTTAATCTAATCTAATAAACTACGAAAGAGATTAATACACCTGAATGTTTACCTTTTTGTTTATGCATACATGACCAATTTTGATCAAAGCATACAAAATGTGAAGCTTGTATATTTTAATGTTGTAATGATTTGACCCAAGTGTAATATGATGAACTAAGTTATCTTTTTAAAAGTAATTAATCGAAGTTGAAAATATATAGTCAATTTGCACTAATATATTAGATCTTAATCCACTATTTGTATTAATAAATTTGATCATACTTTACTATGTATTAGAAATGAAACTAACTTTTAAGAGTTTTATAATCTACCCACGTTAGTTAATTTTGCCATCGGTATTCCTATACTTGGCTTATAATTAATAGTTTAATCCACGTCTAATTTAGCCCACTATATAATACAAAATTACATTTAGACCCAAGTACAATACAATGAGCTTAAATTATAAAATCTCCACTTCATGTTGAAGTTTAAATCAATTGTTGTTCTGCCTGGGCCATTGTCGAGTTGGTTCGAGTCTAACCAATTTTCAAACCAAGTATGAGGCAAATATGATTGTATAAGTATATTGCAGTATTTGACTATATCCAACATGCAAATGATAGCTTCAGTCACACTATACCACTTCTTATTAGTTTGCAACTATAATTAGCTAGTGCAACTGCACCACTTTTTATACTTACGTATACATACATACATACACGCCAAGGCGGCCATGTCCGGGGGAGCTATCGACGCCATTGCTGTCTCGGCCTGCAATGGAGGGCAACAAAGGCCGCTTCCTACGTCGACTTCTCCGCCCTCCGGCAGCTCAGCGCCATATCCATCCCCGTCATCTTCGCCGCCACCGGCATTGCCAGCCTCAAAGACGTCGCCTTCTCCCTCCTCGCCCTCCTCTACACTTCTTCATCGCCAAGTTCATCTTCCCCACCGCCACAGGAGGGGCATCCGGCTGCGGCGAGAAAAATCGGGCGGAGACTTCGCTCGCTGCAGCCGGCGTAGTGCTCGGCCTCGCGTTGCCAATACCCTACGTCTTGGAGGGGATGGTGGAAGGCGACCGGAAGGGCATCGCCGCCGCAGCGCCGCACGCATTCCTCATGTCCAGCCGGATGTTTGTGGAGGGGCTGGCCGACGCCAGAGGGTTTTCGCCGCCGGTGAAGGCGTTCGTGCGGGTGCTTTTCAATGACCGGCTGCTGTTCACCATCTCTTAGCCGGGGGAGGGAGGAGACCGGGAAGAAGAAAGCAGAGGCGGGGCCGTGGTAGGGGAGGCGGTTGTGCGTCGGCCGGGGGAGTGGCCGCGGCGAATTTGGTGCATTGGAGCTTGTATTTGTTTCGGATTTTTGCTTCCTATGTGCTTGCCCAAGGCGTTCAAGAGATACTGTGGGAAGGTGAAGGAATGAGTTTAGTTTTTTTTTTTTGAAGACGGTGATTTCTTTTTGATGTTTCCACATGCAATAACATGAAATTTGGGAGCTATTAAGCTTTATGATCTTGGGAAATTGTATTTTTATGATTTATGTTTTTAGGTTTTTTTTTGTGTACTGTTGTTTTTTGAAGGGGTTTTAATTGAGTTTGTGCTTATTTCAGAATATTTTATTAGATATAAGATTATTATTTTCTATTGTTAAAAATGTTGTTATAATTGAGCGTCACTTTCCTCCTCAAAGGAAATTTCCTTTATTTTTGAGCTCCCTTGAAATAACAATTTTCTAATAGCCCCAATAACCATTAATTGAGTAATTTTTAAATTCTCTCACCCCTCATATTCTAATCAGGTGATGGATTATTGATCGGTATCCCATGAATCAAAATAAAGGTTATATTTATTTTATTTATTATATTTATATTTTGATCTGAACTTGTCAACTTTATAATTGTATTTGTTTAAACAAGTTGGCTATAGATTTGATTTGAGTTTAAGTAGAAATCACATTTATTTAAAATTTAAATTTTATTTATTTATTTAAAGTTTAAGTTGAGTTTAAAAGAGTTCAGTTTGACTACTATATATATATATATATATAGTCTGTATATGATAATTTTTTGTTCAAAGTTTGACCCAGGCTATTTAATTATAAAAATGACTCAAATTTATTTATTTATAAATAAAATAAAATAAAAACTTAAACCTCTCCTTTGACTGTACCGGTAATAGCCACACTAGCCAAATCTAGGGGTGCTAATTGAGCGAGCGAGCCGAGCTACATGTGTTCGAGCTCGGCTCGAATAGTTCGAAACTCGTTCGAACTATATAATAAAATATAATATAATATAATATAATATAATATAAAGACTATATTATTATATTATTTTATCGAGTCGAGTTCGAATCGAGTTACGAGTCGAGTTCAAATCGAGCTACGAGTCGAGTTCGAGTCGATTTCGAGTTATAACCGAGTCGAGTCGAGTCGAACACGACCTTGTTCAAGCTCGGCTCATAAGATTCGAGCTCGAGTTGAGTTTGAGTCGAACATTTAAATATCAAGTTTCGAGTCGAGTCAAGCCGAACCGAACGCTAAATACTCACGAGCTCAGCTCACTCAATTAACAACCCTAGCCAAATCCGATCACAAACAACCATATCTTGCCACCCGCTAATTAAATTTAACTACATTTGAATTTGGTCAAATCACCTTATGTGTTAACACCCACCAAATTTGGCCCTGCTAGCCGAAATTGCCCGTCGTAGCTAAATTTAGTTAGAGGACGGCTAAGTCTAACCGGTAATCGCTAGACCTAGCTAACGGGACCGACTTCGGATAAATATTATCCGTCTAAAATTTTATCGAATAAAATTTGTCCAAACCCAAGTCATAGGCCCGAGCAGTAACGATGTACCGTCTAAAGTCGAAATCTTACCGAGTGTAGTGTTCACAGCTCTCATCTCCTCCGCCGCCGCCACCTGCGGACTCCGTCCGTCGCCCTCTGCCAACAGAAATCGATCGGGAACCAGACCGACTTCGCTCTCCGCCTCGCGGGTAGTCTCCTCGCTGGCGTCGGCCGCAACACCGTCTTCTCCCCGGCCTCTGTCCACACCATCGTCGGCCTCATCACCGCCGGCTCCAGGGGTTCCCCCTGGACCAGGCCCTCGCGGTGCTCCGGTCCGACGAGAAGGAGGAGCTTGGCGCCCTCGCCTCCCAGGTCGTCGGCATCATCCTAGCCAATGGCTCGGCCGCCGGTGGCCCCCGCTTGTCGTTCGTCAAAGGCGTCTGGGTGGACGCCTCGTTGAGGCTCACGCCTTCCTTCGAGGAGGTTGCTCAAGGCGCTTACAAGGTCGTCTTTCGGTCGGTTGATTTCCAAACCAAGGTATTGTTCCTCGCTTTTATGATTGTGCGTTCAAAGTTGCTTCCTTTTGGTCTGATTGATATTATTTTGAGTTGATTGTAGTTTTATATATGTTATTGGAAATTCTGGTTTTGGTGATTTGTGTATTTAAAGGTGTTTGGTATGATTAGTTTGGTGATAAACGTTGTTGATTGTGATGTTGTACATGTTTTTTTTTCTTTTTGTGCAGAATCTGGTTTTAGTGGTTTGTGTTTGCAAAGGGTTAGTAAGATTAGTTAGATAATAAGTGTTGTTGATTGTTGTGCTATTAAGTTGTTGTAGTTATAGGTGCGTGTATCTTGTTGATTTGTTGTTCTTTCTTAAACTTCTTTTTTAAAATTTTGTACTTCGTGGTCATGAGCTCTAAATAGGGTTTTTTTGTTTTTGTTTTTTTTGGCAAGATCAATGTATGTTTTAGGAGATTAATAATGTGTATAAAATATCGGACACTCTTATAGGTGGTTCTGACGGATAAAAAAATACCCATATTTAATTTATTTTAATTCGGTCGAATATGTTTTGGACTTCGGTCAGAATCGGTAATTTAGACATCTGCGCCCACTCTTAATCTGGTCACCTTAAAAAAGAAAAGTGGTTGGTCACTATGTTTCAGGCATCGTCGGTCAACCTGAGTCATGGTGGAACTTGGTCCCTAGTTTAAGAGGGGGTGGAGAAGTGTTTTGTTTGTTTATTTTTTCTTTCAACAAATATAGACTGTCTTTATGATCACACGACCCAGATTAGAATTGGGGTAGAAAATTCTTGTTGAGATAATCTTTTTGATATATATATATATATATATATATATATATAT
>JAURVB010010401.1:0-12239 GCA_033002965.1 Piper betle | reverse complement strand
AGCCTATCATGGGTGACAAAGGTGGTGGCGTTACTCTGAAATAGACACTGTAATGGACTCTTTAGAAGGTAGACGCCGGTTGTTCTTTGTCCACAACATCAGGGGTCCATTACAGCAGTTCCTGCCGCTGGCACAGTCCACTGCTAATGACCTTCTCGCCGGAATTCATGGTGGCGAACATGCAGACGTGGGAGAACGACCCTACTCCCTGCGTCATCCAAAGGTGGCCGATCCTTCCTGGTTGTTGGCGGCATGAGGTAGCTGAACCTCTGAATTGGAGCAAGGTGCAAGAAAGAAGTGGTCTTGAGGCTGGGAGAAGAAGGACAGGTCTGATTTTTGGTGCAAAGATGAGGTATGGAGAAGAGAAAAACATCCGGGAAGAAGAAGATTGCAAATCTGTAATATATGCGTGAATCGACACCAACTCGAGTTAAAAATAATACTAACTTGTAATAAATCTTAAAAAAATTATTCTAATGGGTTATGGGTTAAAGTTGGTAAACTAATTAATTATGGTATGAAATTGCCATAAGTAATAAAAATACGGTAATGATAAACAGTAGATAATTAATCGGCATGGTACAAACGATTAATTTTAAATCGGATGGTTATAGGTGATTAACAAAATAAAGATTTCACCATTACCATATTAAATTTAATACTAGGTAAATAAAGTGATTATTTTAATAACAAGTTAGTAAGGTAGAAAATGGGTTGTTAAATTATAATCGTGTAAAAAAACCTAAATTGAATAATGAAAATAAATAAAGTTCGAACCTTTATTTAGTTGAATAATTGAAAATAATTAGTAATATCTTTGAATTAGGATAATACAAATCATTTTAAATAATTTAATCTAACAACTTAATTAATTAAATTGCTTTTGATAATGACAATGATTAAAGATTACAATGTAAATTAAATTGTCAAGATCGTGCTTAAGTAATCATCATCTCAAAGGAAATTATACTAATAATAGTAATAAATACTTGTTTATAAGTTAATAATTATTTTATCAATTGTGAAGTGGGAATTATGATTTAGATAATTAATTAAAAATGGAAAGTAGGACTTAAATGATTATGTCACATGCATAATTTAATATTTAATAATGTTGAATGTTGCATGTTTTATGTTGTTGAATTTTAATAATGTTATATATTAGTCATTTAGTTGCAAGAATTTTAATTCGAATAAAATTATACTTATGAATAATTTTATGTTCTCCTTCAGATTAGGATTGTTGGTCATGGTTACAGGTTCACTTACTAACTATCTAGGTCCATACAATTATTTGAAATGCTGTATTTTCCCTTTTTGGCAGCCCTGGTAGGCCTGAACTAGATTCAACCAGCATGCACCGAGCACACTCAGGGTCGACTCAATTCGATGTATGGACAGCACGCCTTAAAGATTAAATACGTGCCCCCAGGCTGAAAGAGGTGATAGAGCGCAGTGGGTCAAGACGGCTCATTATGCACTTGCGACACCGAGAGGGTGAGTCAATGACAAATATCTGTAACTACAGGCCGTGGGCCACTTAGCGTGTGTGCACATGCATGGGATTGGAGCTGGATGGGGTGGCTACCCCTTCTAGCATATTAAGAGCTCAGCATAGGCTCATAACAACTAAAAGTCTTGAGAAATGATAATAGAGGTTATATTGACTTCTTTCATTTAATTATGCGGCTTAGTAGTTTTATCACTAATGTGGAATTGCCTCCGCAGGTGAGTAACTTTGGACTAAGGACTAAAAGTATGGTTGTCGGATCTCTTACCAACCAAGGTTTGGTGAATTGATAATAAATTGGACTTCCATTTTTTTCTTGTGTTATAAGTGTGGCTATGCGAAATGGTGAGAGACTGTGGGGCTTTATTTTTATGTATTTCCACATGCTATGAGAACATGATTTATTTTTATTACTTATAAATTTTCTAGACTTATTTACCGTGTTATGATTCATGTTCATGAATAGTTTGTTTACAACATTTAAAATTATAAGTAACCCCTACCCGGTTCGAGTGGGTTGTTATAGGTGGTATCAAAGCCTGGTTTCCCACAGCTCACAAATTATGACTCAAGTACCTTGTTGAAAAGTTGAGTAATTATCTTTTCCCACTGTGTTGTGTTATTAATTAACAAATTCATTCGCTAAAAAACCTAAGTCATAACTGAAAAAGAACATATAAATGAACCATGATATTTCAGATGGCAGGCACTCACAGACAGTCGAACCGATCTACTCAGTCAAATGCAGACACTAAGCATGATTGGATTAGATCCTGACGGCCATACAGCGACTCATGCAGGCTCAAAAAATACAAATTTTGTGGTTCAAAATGTTGTTCAGCGGTTACAACGAGTGGTAGCAGGGAATGGAGCCTCAAATTCAGCCGCGAGTCCCAGCATCGCTCTAGACAGTGGTCAGGGGAGTGCCCAAAGGTGGGCAGGGTTAGCAGACCCGAGCGAGCGAGGAGAGCTTCCAAACCCAATGCCACCGGTAGTCCAACAAGTGTTGTCACCAGCTGTTGAAGATAGTGACCATTATAGTGTGGAGAAGTTCAGGAAGAATGGAGCTGAGGTATTTATTGGAGGGATCGATCCAACAAAGGTGGAGAGCTGGATAGACATTACCGAAAAAACATTCACGGCTCCATCTGTGCCCCACCGCCATCAAGTGAGGTTGGCAACATGCATGCTTCAGGAGGAAGCATCTTACTGGTGGAAATCCATGGGAAAACCACATTCCATCGATGTGAGATTTCTTCCAACACGACGATAGAATTGGTGGCAGCTTTCAACGGACAATATTTTCCAGAGCCCGTTGTCCAGGAGAAAGCACTAGAATTTGCCATTGACCTAGCACTTGGAGTAACACCAATTTCTAAAGCATCATACCACATGGCTCCAGCAGAACTCAAGGAGTTAAAGAGTCAACTAGAAGAGTTGTTGTAGGCAGGTTTCATCCGACCAAGTACTTCTCCCTGGGAGCCCCTAATCTTTTCTTGAAGAAGAAGGATGGATCACTTCGTGTAACGACCCAGCCCAAAGTGCAACGTAATGGGCTAAGTCATCTCTTTAAAATGGGTACCCCAAAAGTTAAAGATCTCTAGCCCATTCCCACTTATAAACAAGATCTTCTCCCAGTAGGTATTAGATATGGGACTAAGTTGAGGGATCTCACAATCCACCCACCTTAGGAAATTTCATCTCCAAAATGCCTATTCTTGGCCCGTTGCTAGCCCCAGCCCACGTCTTTTTGGCCCGTGACCAGCAGCCTAGCTAACGTTTCTAGTCTTGGCCCGTTGCTAACCCCAGCCCACGACCTTTTCTGGCCTGTGACCGGCAACCTAGCCAACGTCCCTAGTCCATCCCACCATCTAACACGGAACCAGGTCGGCTCTGATACCATTTGTAACGACCCAGCCCAAAGTGCAACGTAATGGGCTAAGTCATTTCTTTAAAATGGGTACCCCGAAAGTTAAACATCTATAGTCCATTCCCACTTATAAATATGATCTTCTCCCAGTAGGTATTAGATGTAGGACTAAGTTGAAGGATCTCACAATCCACCCACCTTAGGAAATTTTGTCCCCGAAATACCTATTCTTGGCCCGTTGCTAGCCCCAGCCCACGTCCTTTTTGACCCGTGACCGGCAGCCTAGCCAACGCTTCTAGTCTTTGTCCATTGCTAACCCCAGCCCACGACCTTTTTGGCCTGTGACCGGTAGCCTAGCCAACGTCTCTAGTCCATCCCACCATCTATCACGGAACCAGGTCGGCTCTGATACCATTTGTAACGACCCAGCCCAAAGTGCAACGTAATGGGCTAAGTCATTTCTTTAAAATGGGTACCCCGGAAGTTAAAGATCTATAGTCTATGGGACTAAGTTGGGGGATCTCACAATCCACCCACCCGAAATGCCTATTCTTGGCCCGTTGCTAGCCCCAGCCCACGTCCTTTTTGACCCGTGACCGGCAGCCTAGCCAACGTCCCTAGTCCATCCCACCATCTAACACGGAACCAGGTCGGCTCTGATACCATTTGTAACGACCCAGCCCAAAGTGCAACGTAATGGGCTAAGTCATCTCTTTAAAATGGGTACCCGAAAGTTAAAGATCTCTAGTCCATTCCCACTTATAAACAGGATCTTCTCCCAGTAGGTATTAGATATGGGACTAAGTTGAGGGATCTCACAATCCACCCACCTTAGGAAATTTCATCTCCGAAATGCCTATTCTTTGCCCGTTGCTAGCCCCAGCCCACGTCCTTTCTGGCCCGTGACCAGCAGCCTAGCTAACTTTTCTAGTCTTGGCCCGTTGCTAACCCCAGCCCACGACCTTTTTTGGCCTGTGCCCGGCAACCTAGCCAACGTCCCTAGTCCATCCCACCATCTAACACAGAACCAGGTCGGCTCTGATACCATTTGTAACAACCCAGCCCAAAGTGCAACGTAATGGGCTAAGTCATTTCTTTAAAATGGGTACCCCGAAAGTTAAAGATCTATAGTCCATTCCCACTTATAAACAGGATCTTCTCCCAGTAGGTATTAGATGTGGGACTAAGTTGAAGAGATCTCACACTTCGGCTGTGTATTGACTATCGTCAACTAGGGAGCCCCTCTCTTTTTATCAAACCAAGTACTTCACCCTAGGGAGCACCTCCTCTTTTCACGAGAAAGAAAGATGGATTCACTTCGGCAGTGTATTGACTATCGCAAACTCAATAAAGTGATAGTCAAGAATCGGTACCCCTTATCGAGGGTTGATAACTTGTGTGATCAGCTAAAATAGCCGGAGGATTTTTCTAAGATAGACTTACGGTCTAGTTATCACAAATTGCAGAGTAAAGAAATTAGACATACAGAAAATGGCTTCCCAAACACGTTATAGACATTATGAGTTTATAGTCATGCCTTTTGGTCTAACAAATACACCAGTGGCGATTATGTCACTCATGAACACAGTATTTCAGCACTTACTTAGACAAGTTTATTATCGTGTTTGTGGATGACATTCTAGTCTATTCAAATAATGAAGAAGAGCATGTGAAGCACTCTGTCCGTTACTCATCAAATTTTGAGAGAAAATCAACTGTTTGCCAAATTCTCAAAGTGTGACTTTTGGTTGGAGGAGGTAAACTTCCTTGGTTATATTATCTCAAAGGCAGGAGTTGCAGTAGATCTATGAAAAGTGAAATCAGTCACTGATTGACCACAACCCAATTCAGTCACTAACATCAGAAGCTTTCTTGGCTTAGCGGGTTACTACAAAAAATTCATAAAAACTTCTCCTTGGTAGCATCGCCGATGAGCAAGCTAACAAGGAAGGGAGACAAGTTCGAATGGACTAGTAAGTGTGAGGAGAGTTTATAGTCTCTAAAGAAGAGTCTAACAACTGCTATAGTCTTGACACTGCCAAATGGTAATGAAGGATTCGTAATCTTCAGTGATGTGCCCCTATTGGATTTAAGATGTGTCCTTATGCAGGGAGGTAAAGTGGCACCCTATGCTTCTCGTCAATTGAAGAATCATCAGCAAAATTATGCAGCCCATGACTTGGAATTGGCAGAAGTTGTTTTTCCCCTAAAGATTTGGAGACACTACTTGTATGGAGCCCAATTCGAAGTTTTCACTGACTACCAGAGTTTGAAGTATATCTTCACCCAGAATGACCTTAGCCTTCGACACAGGCAGTGACTAGAGTATTTGAAGGACTACGACTTCCAAATTTTATACCAACCAGGGAAAGTGAATGTGGTAGCGGACGCATAGAGTCGGAAGGGCAAAGTGGACAAAAGTCAGCAGCTAGTAGCACTTTGGGCCATATCAGCGAAGTGGTCGCTATCAACCCTCTGGAGCAATTAAGAGGGCTACTAGCAAATTTGGTTATTTCTAATGATTTGGTTGATCGTGTTAAGCTAGCACAAATGGGCGATGTGGAGCTGAATGAAGTGATGGACAAGATTACTGGCATGGAAGCTGATTCCAATAGCGTGATCAGATTTAGAGGAAGGTTGTGTGTACCCAAGGATGATGCACTGAGGCCGTATATCTTGGAGGAGGTTCATCACTCAATGTTCTCGATACACCCTGGAGTTACTAAAATGTATCAGGATTTAAATAAAGCCTACTGGTGGATTGGGATGAAGAGGGATGTTGTGGATTTTGTCTCCAAGTGTCACACTTGCCAACAAATCAAAGCCCAACATCAACTACCTGGAGGATTATTGCAACCTTTAGTTAATACCAACTTGGAAATGGGAGTGTGTCACATGCGATTTTATTGCAAAGCTCCCAAGGACTCAGAAGAAGCATGACTCTCTTTATGGGTTGTTGTGGACCGACTAACTAAAGTAGCTTTGTAAAGAGTGTGAAATAAAAATAAAAATAATATTCAACTCAGTCAGGGAAGGATCGTGTAAAAACCATGATTTTTATTACAAGACTCGAACCTAAATATTACGAAATAAATATAGATGAACCGATAGGGTTGGTTAAAAAGTCAACCGGTCATGGTTTGACTTAAGGTCACATAGAAAATACCTATTCATAAATGGATGATGCGGTGTGAGAATTTAATGAAGGGGCTCGTTGAACCTAGGAAATACCAATGGATGATGAGGTGTGAGAATTTAAAGAAGGGGCTCGTTGAACCTAGGAAATACAAATGGATGATGGGGTATGAGAATTTAATAGATGGAATGGCTGAAGTGTATATATATGCAGGAGGAGGGAGTATTAAGCAAATATGTCTAACATTTTTATTTAACAAAACATATAACGATCCCACAGTCTTAGACCGTTTCCCATTAGCCACACTTATTTCTCAAATAAATAATAAAAGGAGTCCTCATATTTATTTTGCTCCATGCTCCGGTTGTCAATCACCTAATTTCGTATCTACACACCTGTGGAGGCAATTCCGAGTTAGTGTTTACAACACTAAGTAGTATAATAGATAAAACAAATCAAGTACATTCACCATTTCCTTATGTTTGTTTTAATATGCGGTGGAGCGATTCCGCTATACTCCAAAACATTGCGGAGGAGGTATCCGTTGTGATCCGCACACCCCGGCCGAAACCCTTTTGCTGGGAGGCTACTACTACCATCTCCAGTGCCAGTGCCTCGCACACCCGGCCGTAGCCTTTTTGTAGGGAAGCTATCACTGCACTCAGGTGATTGCTAGGCCTTGTTTGTGGGGAAGTTCTCACTACCAATTCTAGTGCCAGTGACTCGTACACCCTGGTCGTAGCCTTTTTATGGGGAGGCTAACACTGCACTCAGGTGATTGCTATGCCCCGTTTGTGGGGAATCTCTCACTGCCAACTCTAGTGCCAGTGCCTTACACACCCGGCCGTAGCCTTTTAATGGGGAGGCTATCACTTCACTCAGGTGATTGCTACGCCCCACTTGTCGGGACGCTCTCACTACCAATTGTAGTGCCGAGTGCCTCACACACCCCCGATCGTAGCCTTTTTTATGGGGAAGATATCACTGCACTCCAGTGCGATGGAGGAATCGCTGTGCCTCGCTCACCCCGGTCGTAGCCTTTTTATGGGGCTGCTATCACTACTCTAAGACAATATCGATGCATTACACAATTTATGCACATAATACGACCCCGTGTCGGACTGAGTCAATTCTTTGACCCCGGTTGCACTCGGTGCATGGTGGTCGAATCGGGCTAGGCCGACGTAGGCTTACTGTTACGGGGTTTAGCTCATTGGACGGTCGAGCTAGGGTTTGGCGGTTGTTCCTAGCATTCCCTGCGTCCAAGTCGGGTAGGATGCTATCCGAGTGGTGAACAATCTACCAAGCATACTTCCGTGTTAGTGTGATGTGCATCGTGGTGCATGGGGTCTATCGGGCGAGTTGCTGTACTGAGCGAGATATCGGGCAGTACCGATAGCAGTTGGGTAGCGGACATGATCGGTAACGAGTACCGAGCACCGTTACCGTGTACTGAGAGTGGTGCGGGTTCCAGGTGCGTGATGGGTCAGGGGCGCAGCCGGGATGTTCTACCGAGCATCATGTATAGATAGAAGTTGTGGATTCCGGATGCGTAGGGTGCGAGTGACCGAGCACCACTGATCGAGCGTGCTAGGCGCCAGGGCCGGGTACTACTGTGCGACGTGCGGTAGTCACAGGTGCGCAGGTGTGCGAGTGACCGAGCCAAGGAGCGGTAGGGGTTATCGTGCACGCGCATGCGTGCTGTGGAACAGACGGACCAGGGTTCGGTATTGGGGTCGCTGGGTTGAGCCAAGCGACCGTGCCACATCCAGGAAGTTGATGAGGCATTTGCGCCACACCCAAGGGTGGGGCTTCATGGTAATTCTGCTGGAACACCAAGGGGGCTGACGACAAGGCTTGGAGGATGGGAGTTGTTGATCAAGTCTTCGATGGTGAGGATGCAAGCTGATGAGGTGTCACACTAAGGCCGGGATGTCTATATAAGGAGGTGCCATCCTTATGTAGAGATCAGACAAGAGGAGAACAACAAGAGAAGTGAGTGTGTGAGTGATCTCGGTGGAGGAGAGAAACTTGGTCGGGCATGGAGTTGCCTTGGGGTTACTGTAGTTAGGCTGAGGGGCGGTCTGGAACTTCAAGGGGGACTATCGGGGTAGTCGACGTCCGCCTTTAGGGTCAAGGCTCACATACCTGCGCGGTGAACCGAGGGTTGGGTGAAGTCCTATCGAGTGAGGGTCGAGAGGCACGGTCGTGGGGTTTCCATGTCCACGACCGGCAGGTAGTCTAGAGTAGGATTACTTTTATATCCTGTATTCATACCAGTGGAATAGAGGTTGGGAAGAGTTCCTGTAATTCTTGTGGTGTATGCGTCGTGTTTGGCCACCGGGGTTAGACCTGTGATTCCAAGGTTTATTCGTACCGAGAAGGGTGATCAGTATGTGGGACGCGTAGTCACTACGGCTTGGTGATTGGTGTGTGTCTTCGGTACAATCACTGCTAGCCTGATACCGGTACTAGTGGCCTAGTAGCTGGGCGCGGTACTGGGACTGGGTTCGTGCGGAATTCGCAAGTGTGTGGTCCGAGGCTGCTGTGCACCACAGCACATTGGTGTGTGCGGAGGTGGTGTTGGCTGGTGTTTCCAGGGAGGGAAACACGCCACACGGAGGTAGTTAGGGCAAAAACTTTAAACCCTAAGTTGACCCCTCTGACAGCTAACAATAAGGAAAATACGATGTTCTACCTATTATACGTACCTGACTTGTGATTTCGTCTAATTGTGATCCGCTAACCCTAATCTAAATGAGGGCATAAAATTATACATTAGTATAATTTTATTTTGCATGAACCTACATGAACTACATGACTATTATACTATCAATTTAAATGATGTAATTAGTTCATGTTAGTCTTCCTTTCTTATTAAATTTTTAGCAATTCTAATGATAATTAATTATTGATTATCCCCATCCAAATCCCCATTATCTAATTTATAATTTAATTATTAACATGTCTCATACTTACCTGGCTGCCTTTCTACTTTAACAATTCATTTAACGACCCCAAAGCTCCCAGCTTAATTGTAGTCAACCAGCGAAAACCGGTATTTTCACCATGCATGGCCACCAACCAGTTACGAGGTGGCCTCCATTTGCTGCTATGGCATCACAACTTGGCCACCACATGGCAACCCTCAACCAGTCCTTGGCGACCCTCTTCCGGCTACCCAATCAGCAACCCCGACCTGACCATGGTGACTCCATGTCGGTCACATAATCAGCCCATGACCCATGGCAGCGTCTCCCTAGTCGGCCACATAAACAGCACCCGACCAGACCCATGGCGACTACTCTAGTCAGCCACATAAACAGCACCCCACCAAAATGCCTTCTTTTCCTTCCACCCAATTTCAGAAATTACCCGAGCGAAGGAGGAAAAACCAGCTTCTGTCCAAGGAGAAAAAAGATGTAGATGACGCCCTCCCCTTCTCCTTTTATCAAGAATAAGATGACCGCTAGGGTATGTCGAAACACCCTTCTACAGTAATTCCTTTAACCGGGTAATTGGGTAATCAACACGGTTCACTTAACCATTTCACTTAACCTCTTAAATTGGTACATGGTTTGGTTCACTTATATAGTTAAATAGATAGGTAATGTAGTCGACTCAACCGATTCAACTAGAATCGTCTGGTTAGAAATTACTTTTCAATTAACCGGGTAATTCATACTTAACCAGCTAACGAATTTTTTTCCACGTTTGATCCCACCGTGTCGAACGTTATTTTTTATTATTATTGTTATATATATATATATATATATATATATATATATATTTTCCGGGTCTTTACATGGAGCTCCAAATTAGGCTGCGGGTCCTAGTAGTGTCTCAAATGGGGATCAGGGCGAGCGAGGGGAACTTCCAAACACAGTGCCACCAGTAGTCCGACAAGTGGTACTACTAGTTGGGGTTGATAGTGATCAATACACTGTAGAAAAATTCTGAAAGAACGGAGCTGAGGTAGGTATTCATTGGAGGGACTGATCCAATGAACTCGGAGAGCTGGATGGACATTATTGAGAAAGCATGCAGAGCTCCATCTGTGCCTCATCGCCATCAAGTGAGGTTAGCGACATGCATGCTTCAAGTGGAAGCATCCTCTTGGTGGAAATCTATGGAGAAGACTGCGCTCCATGAACGGGAGATTTCGTCCATTCCTTGGGCGGAATTTGTAACAGCTTTCAATGGACAATATTTTCCCGAGTTAGTTGTCTAGAAGAAAGCAATGGAATTTACCACTATAATTTAGAGGGATGATTCAGTCCGAGAGTATGCAAAAAATTTCTTGCAATTGGAGAGATTTGCATCTGGGAGTCTGGCAACGGAATGTTGATGGGAACTGCATAAGGAAGTTTTAGGAGATTCCGTATCGACTATGTAAAAATTGCAACAAGATGCATTCAGGGTTATGCAGTGAGCCCCGTCGGTGCTACAATTGCGGAAGGACGGGACACTTGCAAAATGAGTATCGTCAGCCCCTAAAACAACAACAGGAGCAACTTGAAAAGGAGAAGACACCAGTGCCTAATCGCTACCCAGCACCTACAAAATCGGTGGACAAAGGGAAGGCGAAACTTTTTGCCGTCGAAATCGAGGATGCTGAGAACGAGGACCACACAGTTTGAGGTAAAATTCTGATTCAAAATGTTAGTGTGGATGTTTTATTTGACTTGGGGTGTACACATTCGTTCCTATTATCCCGATTAGTTAAGAGTTTAGGACTCTAAACGTCTACATTACCCAAGACTTATAAGGTCACTACTGCAACGGGAGATGGGGAAGTCACAACATTAGGAGTGACTAACCTATCCTTAGATATACAAGGGAAACCCTATGTATGGAATTTCATTGTCTATGGGATAATAGGCTTTGATGTACTGTTAGGAATGGACTGGTTGTCTGGACACCAGGCTTTTCTTGACTGTAAAGGGAGGAGAGTGTTGACGAAACCTTGTAATTGTGGGATGGGGGTCATTTTCCAAGGGTCATGGAATGATCCATCCTCTTGTATTGTGTCAATTAGTGAGGCAGCTGAGTGGTTTGGTGAGGGTTGTAAAGCCTTGTTGGCAACTTTAGAGGAGTCTAAGTCCAAACCCAAAGAGTTGTCCATGATTCCGGTGGTAGTAGAATTTCCGGACGTATTTCCAGGGGAACTTCTAGGGTTACCTCCTAAGCGGGTAGTGGAGTTTGTCATTGACCTAGCACCTGGAGTATCACCAATTTCTAAAGCACCATACCGCATGGCTCCAGCGGAACACAAGGAGTTAAAGAGTCAATAAGAAGAGTTGTGCAGGCAGGCTTCATCTGACCAAGTACTTCACCTTGGGGAGTCCCTGTTCTTTTCGAAAAGAATAAGGATGGCTCACTTCGATTATGTATTGGCTATCGCCAGCTCAATCAAGTCACAGTCAAGAATCGGTACCTATTACCGAGGATTGATGATTTGTTTGATCCGTTGAAAACAACCGGAATATCTCTAAAAATAGACTTGCGGTCCGCATATCATCAACTGCTGGTGAAGAAATCTGACATACAGAAAACGGCTTTCCGAACTAGATATGGACATTATGAGTTTCTGGTTATGCCTTTTGGTCTAACAAATGCATCAGCAGCCTTTATGTCACTTATGAACACAGTGTTCACCCACGAATACTTGGATAAGTTCATTATTGTGTTTGTGTGGGATGTACATTCTGGTTTATGCCTTC
>JAURVB010010400.1:0-30973 GCA_033002965.1 Piper betle | reverse complement strand
GTATGGTAGTTGAGTTGGCACAGAGAGGTAGATGAGCTCTGAAGTTTAAGGTTTGATATTATAGCTGGAGTAGATGTTGTGCTAGTGTACTTATCGACTAGTTATAACAAACATGATGTGACCATGGTACTTGAATTGAAATTTTTCGTAGTTATGTTTTTTAATAATTGTAAGAACATTTCACGCCCATGGTAACAGTTATAATGATGTGTGTCTTTCAGGTGATGTTTCCTTCCACGCTTCTAGGAACAGGTGAAGAGTGGACAATGATGAAGCCTATTAGTGTTACTGAGTATTTGAATTATGAATCGGGTCAAGTTGGTGACTCATTTGGTTATCTTATTGAGATTTTAGTGTCGTGTATGTAGTCTGATTGATGTTTACTTACAGGAAAATTCTCCAAGAGTAAAGGTATTGGGGTCTTTGGTAATGATGCAAAGGATACAAACATACCTCCGGAAGTATGGCGGTATTACTTGCTCACTAATAGGCCTGAGGTGAGATACGTTTAGAGCTGATTTTGTTTAATTGCTACTTGCATGCCAGTGCTTACTGTGTTGTGTTACGAATTAGGTGTCAGACACGTTGTTCACATGGGTGGACTTACAATCTAAGCTGAATAGTGAGTTGCTGAACAACTTAGGCAACTTCGTAAACCGTGTATTAAGTTTCATAGCTAAACCTTCAGGTTGAGTACTCTAACATATGGTAAATTCAATTGCTACGTTATGTGCTATCCTCTAAGCAAACTGTCTTCTCTTACAGGTTCAGGATATGGATCGACAGTACCTGATGCTGCCAATGCTGAATGTCACGAGCTCTCTGCTAAACTAGCAGTGAAAATTGACAAATATGTTGTTCAATATGTGGATTACATGGAAAAGGTATCATGTTCCCTGTGTCTTTTCTTCTTTCTTTTTTCTTCCTTATTTTTTTGACAAATGGACTATATGTGTAATTCTTGGATAGTGAAGTTCATATTTTTATTAATCTCAGGTTAAGCTGAAACAAGGTCTGAAAACAGCAATGAGCATTTCAAGTGAGGGAAACACATATTTGCAAGTGAGTCTTGACTTTCTTCTTATTGTTTAGAGCATGATCTGTGGTGTCTAGATTCATAATAATGTGAACTGTCTTTTCAATGTTGGTGGCAGGATAGCCAATTTTGGAAACTTTATAAAGAAGATCCAGCATCTTGTTCCATTGTAATGAAGACCTCAGTTGGGCTTGTCTACCTGTTGGCTTCTTTGCTAGAACCTTTTATGCCAGCTTTTCTAGAGAAGTATCACTACTGCAACTTTGTTTTTTTAATAAATTGTATGGTAGACCAGTTTTTCATCCATTGGCTAAGTATTTTCATTGATGGATTGACAAGGTTCTGAAGCAACTGGACATTCCTCATGAACAACTCTCTCTGGAGGAAGGGTATATAACATTAGCAAAGACGCCATGGAATATAATTCCTGGTGGTCATAGAATTGGAAAACCAGAACCCCTTTTTAAAGAACTGGTATAAGGATGGTTGTACCACTTTTTTCTTTTTGTATTTTTAGTGTCTGAGATTGTTGGAAACATATCTGTTTGTGCAGAAAGATGATATGGTGAAGCACTTGAGGGGAAAGTATGCTGGAAGCCAAGCTGACCGAATTGTCAAATCGGAAGCTGATGTGCAAAAGGGTTGCCGATTCATTGAAAAATTTTAAGATGAAAGGTTAGGTGATGTAAGATGAATTGGAGCTATCTTTAGATTTCTTTAATGGGTTTTTAATAAATTTAGTTTGTATTTTAGAGGATTTTTCTTGTAATTTGTCATTTTTATTTGCGATTTTTGTTAGCCTATACATGAGCCTAACACCATTGGAAACGTGAGTTGATGCATGAAAATTATGAAGCTTTGGCCGGAATCAAAGTTTTGTTTCTAATTCCCAAATTCTTCGGCTCTGTCTCATTCCACTTGTTTCTCAGTAATTATTGTGAATATAATTTCTCACAATCTATATCCCTGGTATACTTTCACATTACTTATGACTTTGCAGAGATATATAGAGTGACAAATGGTTGTCTTGCAAGTTACTTCATGTTCTTGATAAGCTAGAGGAATAGATAAAAAAGTTTGCACTTTTTCACTATATCTCTTTGTATGGGTGGGGCTTCAACTTCTAAGTTCCTTCGGCTCTCCAAAGCTTGATTTGTAGATAAGAGAAGTGAAAGAACTAACGCTAGAAGATATAGGATAACTAACAGTGGCAAGCATTTAGAAGCAAGATAATGTTTCTTGTGATTGTTTGAGTTCCTTCTTTTTTGTTGAGGACCTTCAACTTGGGAGTAAGGGAACAATAACTGGATTTGATAGAGCTAACAGCTATCGGGATTTTTATTCACCACCAATCTTTTAATGCTTATAGGAGTATGATTAAGTATTGAGGGTGATAGTATTTGTGTTTCCTCTCTTGAATGTTATGTTTCATTGCATGTATGCAGACACTAGCAAGAAGACCCAAAAGCCATCAAAAATTGTGGACGATGCCAAACCTAAAGCTGCAAATGCTGAAATATCAGTTTCCCAGCTAGATATCCGTGTAGGGCAAATTACTAAAGTACAAAAACATCCAGATGCAGATTCCTTGTACATTGAAGAGATTGATGTTGGTGAGGATGCTCCCGCATAGTTGTCAGTGGTCTGGTTAAGTACATTCCTTTGGAAGAGATGCAGGTAAAATTTGTTTTTTATCTGTTTTTTGATTTCCGTAAACTATGGATTCTGAAGTATACAAGGCTTGTTGCAACTTTTTCATATTTTCTTATGTCTTACAGAATCGCAAAGTGTGTGTCCTCTGCAATTTAAAGCCTGCAAAAATGCGTGGTATTGTATCACAAGCGATGGTTTTGGCTGTTTCAAATAATGATCCCACCAAAGTAAGTGACAATCTATTCTTCATTTATTTTTTATCATGGAACAACATCTTCTGTCACATTTTTCTTGATAGTATTCATCATTTCAGCTAACTAGAGTAACATTAAGAATTTTGTATTTTTTGTCATAATATTAAGATTGCTGTGAAATCTATGTAGATGGAAGTTGAAGGTATTATGTGCAAATCTACTATTTTGATAATAATTTATCCAGTATTATTCCCACTAGCATAAATGTGGACAAAGCTGGATCATTACCTTGATGAACGACTATAGCTATGGCTATTCATCAGTAGTTACTGTCTGTGTTTAAATGTTCACTCCATGTATTTCACGCAAGACCATGCAAAGCTGGCACATTAGAGCATACAGAACTTAAGCATTTCGATTAAAATATGTTATGACCTCCAAGCATCTTCTTTGTTGAGATGTTTGTAAGGATGACTAAAAGTGATTTGTTTGTTTAGGTTGAACTAGTCGACCCACCAGACAGTGCTTCAGTGGGTGAAAGAATATCTTTTCCTGGTCACGATGGTGAGCCGGAAGAAGTGCTTAACCCAAAGAAAAAGATCTGGGAAACTGTGCAGGCTGACTTACACAGTGATGGCGAACGCGTGGCCTGTTACAAAGATGTGCCGTTTACTACTACTGCTGGTGTTTGCAAGGTCAAGTCCATTGCCAATGGGGAAATACGGTAGTTTCGGGTGGAGCAATGTGAGGTTGGAGGATCAAGTAAAGATTATTCGACTTAAGAATTAACTATATCTCATTTAAGATCCCGGCTTTGATTCATGGTCATGTTATATGGTTGTATTTATATGAAAAGAAAATTTTGGCTAATTTTGTAATGCAGCTGTCACAAGGATACGGTGCGACATTCTTCTTAGTGTATAGGATACATGCATTAAAAAAATTTGCCGTTGTCTTTGTGATCCAAGTGTAAAAGAAAATTTCATCCTCTAGTGACTAAGATCTGATAATTTTTCTGGGTAAAAAAATCTGATAATTTTTACATTGTCATCTTGTTATTTGTTGTCTTTTTTGGTTGACATCGTAGAATGTTTTATTTGATCTGGTGAATTGTACATTGATTTGTGAAATGGGTCTCTAATAGAAAGTAATTGTATAATATACCAGACCAAAGAGTGGTACGCTGCTGGTCCAATCCCACAATATTTATCAACACCTTACCATATCTTCCACTCTATAACATGCATAGAACTCCTTTAAAAAGGATGTCAACAGGCATATACGATATACAACTAACAACTTACCCATCTTAGAATCATCGCACGTCCTAATTAAACCATCTCATGGATTTATATATGAACAGTCAATTGTTAATATAATATATGTCATTTGAGCCACTATATTGATAATAAGATATACAATACTCATCACATTCAAACTTAAACCGTGTGAGCTCGGATCACGGATGTGCTTTGAACGGTAATAAAAATTCTTATAGATCTTATTAACATCATTAAATTATGATTTTTTATTATTATAATGGATTACTAGCAACTATTAATTCACATACACGCAGTTCAAAAAAATTAGGAGAGTTGGGTAAACGGGCAACGTGAAGACATATCATTGGGCTTTTGTGGACTCGTAGTTTGTAGGGTTCATCAGTTGAGTCGAGTTTTACTTAAATACAATTTAAGAGTTAGAAGCTTAGAAGCTTATGCGGCCAGCACGAAACAGATGTAAATGACATAAAAGTATTATATTTTGGTACGTTCTTATGTATTGAAATTAATCATGATTTGGTCATTTACTCTACCATGCCAGCCAAAAAGCAATGATTAATATATTGTAAGCTTCATTAATACTTTTTGTCCAGTTTAGAAGGGTTTTGTCATATTTTAAACAATAATACACACTTAATAAATAAATAAAAATATAAAAAACTAACAAGGCAAATTAGTAAAATTGTTTAAAATATTTCAAAAATAGCAATATCAAAATCATTGCAATTACTTTTCTATATAACTATTAGCCAAAAATACAAATCAACAATAATTATATGAGTTTCCACGTCGAGCTGAACTTTGGATCAGCTTATTCCCACCGGTAAACATGAGTCAAATCAGCGACTATTAAAAAATAGGAAATGTTGGACATTTCTTTCTTTAAATTATTTAGATTGGAACACCTCTGACCTAAATTTTAGTGAATAGGTTCAATTACTTAAACCCTAAGCCCTAATCTAAACTCAAATTGTTTTGAAAGGGTTAGATCCAAACCAAAGCTGGACAAAATCTGCCGGTCAAAATTATAATATATCATTATATAATATCAAATTTAAATAATTTATGCACAATTGAATTATAATAATATTAATTTAAAAATATTTTAATTATAAATTAAAATTTAATATAAATTATACAAAAAAATAATATTAGTAAATACGAATCACAGTGACGACTTAGAATATTTTTTAACTAGATTTAAACTTGGAAATCAATCAAACTCAAATCAACTTCAATATTTTTACCATCTATTATTTTCCTACCCGCATATGTCAATTATAATTTTCTTTTATTAAAGAATTAATACATTACATGCTAATTTTTAATCTAAAAATAATAAGAATGGACATAATCAAACCACTTCCATCTGGGTTAAAAAAAGATCTTATCAATTAGTCTCCTTTGCGACTTACTTTTACTACAAAGTGGTATACAAATAAATTCTTACATCGCCTGAAAAATCAAATAAATAAAACAAGAAAAACACTTTCTATGATTTTTCTAGATAATAAAATGTCGATCAAGCAAAATGCATCTATTATTGATAACTTGACGAATGCACGGACTTAGAACTTCATCTCGGACAATTAAACCTTCTCACTTTATTTCTTTTTTGCAATTGAAAAGATTTTAAGGGGTCAAAACTAGATTCTGATTCATCACCCGATGAGGACCCCTAAGTCCCCAAGTCACCGCTCTTTTATTCTTTCTTCACTACCCAAGTCTGCTCGCTGTGAGTCTGATATAGGGATAGATAATACCGGCGATAGAGGTAAAAAGTATACCAATTTTCTTCAAAATACATGCTTTCCTTTTGTTAATTATTAAAACTGACAAAAATAAAAAATTTGCCGACTTATTACGAAAAATAACTTCAAGACATTCAATTTCTGCCACTCTAACTAAATTTAATATAATAAGAAGTTCACAGATTACTTGTATTGAAGTAGACTCTCGCCCCTTCTGGTAAATACTCGAGGCAACGAAAAAGGAGAGTTGCCGACCAAACCGAAGATAGTACAAAAAAAAAAAAACAAATGACAAAAACATATATGACCCGCATCCGATCCCCTTTTCAAAATAAGAACTCCGGAAGATAGGCAAATAAGAAAGCCAAAAACCTCCAACTTACTTACGCTACTGATAGACAAGACAAATGTATCTTTCCCCGGCCCCACTTGGCAATAAAATCATTTACTATACCACCCGAGAGCTTAAGATCAGGATGCTCCTTATCCTAATCTCAAACCGACATTCCAAGACTGAACAAGACCCATACCTCAAACAACACCCTGCGGACCCACCCACGCCGACCACATTCATGCAATCCTTTCTGCACAGGCATATTGCACAACCTGAAACTGTATAAAGATTAGTATCTTTAAATAAATGTATCGTCGTGAGAACAAAACGAACTCTAGAGCTAGCATGTGCATGTTAAAGTTAAGCAAAAGTATCTTATCACCTTTAACTGAAGTTAAAACCACCAGAAGGCACAGGAGGAAGCTCTCCACCAAACTGAAACCCACCAGGTGGTGCAGTTCCATCACTTGCAGGTAGGGCCTCATCTTCATCCTCCAACCAGTAAGTCTCCAAGATCTTGACAGCTTTCTCATAGATTTCATTATTGTCATGACTCTGGAGATTTTCGATCTTCTCCAAGCCCTCAGCATCATCAACCATTTGTGCATAAAGATTAACACCATTGGTGGATCCCAAATTCTTCTCGGCTTCTCCAACCTTGAGAATGTTTTCAAGCCCTTCCAAACAAACGGTAACTATTCTTGGGTCGGGGCAAATAAGCAGATCGCACAAAGGCTTGATACATCCTTGACTGACTAGGTACCTAATAAAAACCAAAATGAAGTTCCATAAATTCGTTTTAATTTGTACACGGGCAAATAAAGGACAGAAGCAGAAACATACTTAATTTGTTCATGGGTACCACCAGATGTAGCATTTGAAATTGCCCAAGCAGCTTCCTTTTTGATGTCAAACTCGGCAGATTGCAGCAAATGAACCAAGGGTCCAATGATATCAGCGGCAATCACAGCCTGCAGTTTGTAAATGGGTAAGAAAATGAAATGTGCAAAACATTTGAGATAGAACTCACACAAAATGAACTTCTGCATAGCTGGTGTTCCATAACGGCCTGTTTTAGTAAGTTCATGTATCTATCACGCTAAAAAATGTATGGTTATTAAGAATCTGCATCCTCAACAACGTACCTGTATCTGTTCCTTAGTGCCAGCAGTGATGTTTGAGATTGTCCAGCAAGCTTCTTTCTTTATGCTTTTTTTATGATTGTGTGTAAGAAGGCTTAACAAGCATGGAAGTGCTCCATGATTAATGATGTACTAAAAAATGTGAGTTAGGATTATCCATTATAAAAAAGGAAAACACCACCAAAAATAAAAATGTTAACAAAATATACGTAACTTCACATTAAAAAACATGCCAAGTGTACATCTAACACCATATCTCCAAAATTTAACTACAACTAAAAGCTCAAATTGCGAAGTGCCCATCATCCAGTCTGAAAAGTTAATAATGCACGCAAAAGATAATCCCAGATATCAAGACTTTCCCCATGATATATAAAATCCACGTAAATCAGAATCACAATCATCAGATCAATAAAACATCATATTTTATGAATATTTGCTGGTCAAATCACTTCTAAATGCTTACGATATTTTGAAAATTTACATGTTTCTCTATGCTCTTGCCGATATGCCTGTGCATTACCGGTCCCAAGCCCAGACAAAGGAGGGTGGCATGACGAAGGATATCCGGCCATCAAAACTTTACCATTTGCAATCACATGAACCCTATTTTACGATTCAATTCCCCAACATCTTTTTGGGTATCATGTGGATGAAAAAGAAGAATAAAAAGTAGCCATACCTGGGTCTGCAAGTCATCTCCTGTGACAATATTTCCGACGGTTCGGAGAGCTGGTATAAGCACTGAGGGTGATGGATGCCTATATATAAGGCAAGAAAAACGAAATCATCAAAATGAAACACATACTCTGAACAACTTAATTACTAAAATGAAAAAGCAGCCCAAAGAAGGACAAAAACAGTTACTAACATAAGCAATTCGACAAGCCTGGGGCAGACTCCAGCATCAATGACAGCTTGAATTTTGTCATTTGTACCATCAGAGAGATAAGACAAAGCCCAGCACGCATCTGTGAGAACCTCTTCATCAGTTGAACGAATAAGCTGCTGAAGAGCAGGAAGAGCAGGTCTTGTCTATCACATCAAACAAACATAATTAGATGCAACCTGCAGTAGAAAATTACATAACTGTTGAAAAAATGAGACGGGATATGGAGCCACCTGCTCAAAAGGTGGCTGAGGCTTGCCTCTACAAAAATTCGAAAGAGTCCAGGTGGCATTTCTAAGCATAGAAAGCTTAGCACGGTCATTCAATTGCGCCAACAACGGGAGTAATGCTCCATGGCTAAGAACAAGGTCTCGGCATCTAGGAGAATCACCGGCAACATTCCCCAAAGCCCACACAGCCTAGTATTATGCAAACAATGTCATAAACTAAGTGATTAAAGTTAGCAATCAACTAAAATAAACTCAAAGCCAGCTCACGAAGAAAAGGCTTGAATGTCCACCTGTTCACGAACATCATCACTAGGAGAACCGAGAAGCTGCACAAAGATGGGCACTGCACCATGATCAATAACCACCTTGGTATTCTCAGAAGTTCCAGAGGCGATGTTTGTCAGAGCCCAAGCAGCCTCGAACTAATCAAAAACCATATAATGAAATAAGCCGACTTAAGGTCATGCGTCATTTGAAACACAAGAAACCCAATGAGAGCAAGCAACTTATTTCTATAAATAAGAAGAACCATTGGTCCAAACCTGAAGTTGATGAAAGTCATCTCGAACTAGAAACTCAACAAACCGTGGAACAACACCTGATTGAATGACCTCCTCGATCGGGGGACTCCTTTCTACTCAAACACACAATTCAACATCAAAGCAATCAATTTTAACATAAGCATGAGCCAACAAACTGCCGCAAAACAGGAATCATACCAATAGACAGCAATTTGCGAAATTGAGTAGTCGCTTCAAGCTGTAATGCGCCATCATCCGACCAAACCCCCGCCACCATGGCCGGAAGGCTCTCCAACTACAACAACAACAACCAAACAGCACAATTCTCACAATCCGAATCAAAAACCAATAACTACCTAATCAGCAGCCCATGAACAAAACAATCTGAAAAAAAAATCTATCTACGCTATTACAACCCTAGGAACCGAAAGACGGGCCGATCAACCAAAAAGCCCAAACCTTCTTCTCGACGGCCGACGGGTGCACCGACGTCGGGAACTGCTGCGCCTGCATCCCCTCCCTCCTCTTCTTCTGCAGGCTCTCTTCCCGGCGGTTCTTCCGGATCTCCACCATGTTGTCCTCCCTCCGCCGCCGCCCCTCCTCGGCATCGACGGCGACCTTGTACCGGTTCCGGCGGACCTCCGTCCTCGCGTTCGGCCTCAGCGACATGGCTCCCCGGCTTCTTCAACCTCGATCCAAACCCTACCCCCCACCGCCAGAAAAAAATTCGTAAAAAATCGAAAAAAAACCGCAGCCGGTTCGAGTGATTGGGAAGAAAATCGCCATCGAAGAATCGGAGGGGAAATCGAAAACTTACCGGATTGGAGGTGGGGGTGGGGGAGAAAGGTGGAAGCTTTTCGGGCGAGATCGACGGTGAAATGGGGGATTTTGAATTGCCTCGTGAGGGAAAGCGAAACCTAACAGCTGCTGGCCTCGTTATATATTTAGGGGGGAAATGCATATGGGCCGTTGTTGTGGGCTGGTTGGTGTAAAAGCCCATTTAGGGAGTCGATGGTGTATACAAGCCCATCATCAGGGCCCTAAACTACACGCCCATTCAAAGTTTTATTTTTATTTTTAATTGTAAACCGTATAAAATTGGTCAAGATCGTCCCATGCAAATGCAATTTCATTATTCGCATGATTTTCAAAATGCCAAGAATGTAATGTACACCACAAAATAATAAAGATCCATCTATGCCAAGGAAAGCCTTAATTCTCTTCTAAACAATAAACATGAACCAGGTACATAATAAAAAAGTAGAATTTACATTTTACCAGGTGTATTTTAAAAGAGTGTAATGCCTATAGGATATAAATCACAGTTAAAAAGCAAACTTGACTTGGTAGAAAAGTGAAAAAGCACACTACGGCCACTGGAAATGAGCAAGTTCATAAACATTTTCTCACAATTCCCAGCTACATTCCATCTACCTCATCGTGGCAGTAAAACATACAGTGCTTGGAAGAAAAAAATGCAAACAATGAAGTACTACATCACTTTGTTCCCAAACAAGTACAACTGTTTTTGTGCAAAACTCTCATCTCATATGATTACACTCTTATGAGCAGGAAAAAGAACGAAAGAAAGAAACTAAGAAAGAATATTAAAAAGATGACAAAACAAAAATCAGCATGGATAAAAATACTGGCACATACAAAGTTTCAGCTCTATGGCCTTCGAGGTTTGAGACCAAGGGCTGCCCGAATGTGGTTTTGTTCTGCAATTATGGGATCTGGATGGTCAGTTATGTCTTCTTTGCTCTCTTTCTTGCCCTCTTCTTCTTTCCCTCCTTTTTGCCTTCAGCACCATCAGAAGGCTGCGGGGGACTTGAACTTCCATGATGCCTCCTCCGATATGTTGGGATTAACCAAACAAACCAAATACAAATCCCCTTATTTCAACATATAAGGATGAAAAGTACCAAGCAAATAGAGAGAGACGACAAGATAATTTTACGTGGAAAACCCCAAATTTGGGGAAAAAACCACGGGGCAAACGGCCAGATCAAATTCACTATATCACAATTTTGATACAGAATAGATCCACAGGAGAACAAACTCCCCAATACCAATTTACTGTACTTTCTACAAAATTGGTATAAAGTCGTAGAAGACAATAAAGGAAGAATATTACAGATTAAGAACTTGGCGAAGTTACCATTGACGATTGCAAGCCAATCTCAACAAAGCATTCACCTTTCTTCAATCCACACAATTTTCTTTCTCCCTTTGCAGTAGTTTTTCTCCAAAACCCAAAAACCAGAAAAAACCAAAGAAGAAAAGCGTCGTACGTTGCTTTTATCCCTTTCAACTAACCAAATCTGGAAAATCTTGGTTTTTGCCCAAAACAGGGTTGTAAGTTCATGTATTTACGGAGGAGGGACAACCCAACAAACCTCCCCTTCCCGACTCCATGAAATACCTCTAGCCAGCATGGGAAGCTCCATCCATGCCTGCTCCATTCCTGCAGTAAACATGTTTCTCCTTTGACACAACTTTAGTCATCATGTCTGAAACATTTCTTTCAGTATGAATTTTTGTTAGCTCAAGAGATTTACTTTCCAACACATTTCTTATCCAGTGATATCTCACATCAATGTGCTTGCTCCTTGAATGAAAACTTGAATTCTTACTCAGGTGAATTGCACTCTGGCTATCACAGTGTACAATGTATCTCTCCTGTTCAATGCCAATTTCATTCAAAAATCTCTTAGTCCATAGCATCTCCTTGCAAGCCTCTGTAGCAGCAATAAATTCTGCTTCAGTTGTGGATAATGCAACACACTTTTGCAACCTAGACTGCCAAGACACAGCCCCATTAGCAAAATTAACAATAAACCCAGATGTTGACCTTCTTGTTTCCAAGTCACCTGCCATGTCTGCATCGGTGTAGCCAACCAATAAAGGTTTATCACTTCCAAAACACAAACACATTTTGGACGTACCTCTCAAGTACCTCATTATCCATTTAACTGCTAGCCAATGTTCTTTGCTCGGATTTGCTAAATGTCTGCTAACCATTCCAACTGCATATGCTATATCAGGCCTTGTACAAACCATAGCATACATCAAACTACCAACTGCAGAAGCATAAGGAACCTTTCTCATTTCCTTCATTTCTGTTTCACTTAAGTCACTTTTCTTCAACTTGAAGTGACCCCCAAGTGGAACTCCAACCGGCTTTGCATCTTTCATGTTGAATTTTTCAAGTACCTTTTCTATGTACTTTTGCTGTGACACCCAAAGCTTTCTAGCTCCCCTGTCACGCTGAATGGACATTCCCAAGATTTGCTTTGCCGGTCCCAAATCCTTCATTGCAAAGGATTTGTTCAAGTTCTTCTTTAAACTTGCAATCTTGGCTCCATCATGTCCTACAATCAACATGTCATCCACATAAAGCAACAGAATAACAAAGTCACCATCATCAAACCTCTTGATGAACACACAGTGATCAGAAACAGATTTCTTGTACCCATTCTTTTCCATAAAAGAATCAAACTTTTTATACCACTGTCTAGGAGCTTGCTTCAAACCATACAAACTCTTTTTCAGTCTGCACACCATCTGTTCCTTTCCTCTGACTTTAAAACCCTCTGGTTGCTCCATGTATATGGTCTCCTCAAGATCACCATGAAGAAAGGCCGTCTTCACATCTAACTGTTCAACTTCCAAATCCAAACTTGCAGCCAAAGCCAGAACAATTCTAATAGAAGACATTTTAACAACAGGAGAAAAAATTTCATCGAAATCAATACCTTTCTTCTGTCCGAAGCCCTTCACCACCAACCTTGCCTTGTACCTTGGTTGTGTGTTATTTTCTTCATATTTGATCCTGTAGACCCATTTATTCCTTAATATTCTCTTCCCCTTAGGAAGATCCACCAACTCATAGGTGTGATTATCATGCAAAGATTTCATCTCATCTTGCATTGCCTTCAACCACTTCTCCTTTTCTACATGAGCTTTGACCTCACTGAAATTTTCTGGTTCTCCACATTCAGTAATTGTCACATATTCTGATGATGGATATCTTGTTGATGGAACTGGTTCACGAGCTGATCTCCTCACATTAGTTGGCTGCCCTTGATCAGAATCTCCATGTTCCTGTCCAACATCATTAACAAACTCATTAGAAATATCATCAGACACCACATCCTCACCCTCATCATCACTCGGTGGGGAAATAATTGTGTCATCCTGAGCCGCCTTTTCACTTCTAGCTGAGGTTGAAGGATCTTTTATCTTTTCCAAGCTTTCCTGAGATTTAGTTTGAGGAACTTCTTCCTTGCCAAAGTCCTCAACTGTTTGATCCTCCCTGAAAACTACATCTCTGCTTCGAATCAGTTTTCTATTCTTAGGATCCCAAAGTTTGTATCCAAACTTATCATCACCATATCCCAGAAAGATACATTCCACGGCTCTAGAGTCAAGCTTAGCCCTTTGCTCCTTGGGCACATGTGCAAAGGCTTTACAACCAAAGACTCTCAAATGAGAATAACTGACCTTTTTGTCACTCCAAACCCTTTCTGGTATGTCACTGTCCAGAGCATGTGTGGGAGATCTGTTGATTAAATAACAAGCTGTGCTCATGGCTTCACCCCAGAAGCTTTTAGGCAACTTAGCTGAAGACAACATACTCCTAACCCTCTCAGAGATGGTCCTGTTCATTCTTTCAGCCACTCCATTATGTTGAGGAGTATAAGGAACCGTCTTCTCATGCCTAATCCCATGCTTGCTACAATATTCATCAAACTCAACAGAACAATATTCACCACCATTATCACTTCTAAGACATTTCAAGAGCTTACCGGTTTCTCTTTCAACCAATACATGAAAATTCTTAAAGATGCCAAAAACATCACTTTTATTTTTCATGCCATAAGCCCACACCTTCCTAGAAGTATCATCAATAAAAGTGACAAAATAAATAGAACCGCCAAGAGATTTTACCTCCATAGGCCCACACACATCAGAGTGTACCAACTCAAGAACTTCTGACTTCCTTGTACTTGTGCTTGCAAAGGATGTCCTACGTTGTTTCCCGACCAAACAATGGTCACAAGGACTAATTGTGATGTCCTTGACCTTGGGAAGGAGATTTAACTTCTTCAAAGTCTCTAGTCCCTTCTCACTCATGTGTCCCAATCGATGGTGCCACAAATCAGCAGTGGAATCAAATGAGGAGATATTAACCTCCCCTCGAACCAGACTCGTCTCAGTTTTGTACAAACTGCAACACTTCTTCCCTTTAGCAACAACAAGAGAACCTTTCACAAGTTTCCACACACCTTGTGCAAATTGTGAACCAAATCCTTCATCATCAAGCACTCCGGTTGACAACAAACTCATCCTTAAATCTGGAATATGTCTGACATTTTTAAGCACCAATCTGTAACCCGTGTTTGTTACTATATGCACATCTCCAAGTCCCACAATTTTGGAAGTATCACTATTTCCCATCTTCACTATTCCCAAATCTGAAGATTCATAGGTAGTAAAGAAATTTTTGCTTGGAGTTGCATGAAATGATGCTCCCGAGTCAACTACCCAACTAGCATCACAATCGGCCGTCAAACAATCATTCCCACAATCAGAAAGAATCACCATGTCATCATGCACAACATTAGTGTTCGTTTCTCCTTGATCCTTGTTGTCCTTATTTTTCAAGTCTTTCTTGAGCTTCCAACAATCCTTCTTCATATGACCTGTCTTGTCACAATAATAACACTTCAAGTGCTTCCTGGATTTAGACCTTCCTCGACTCTTGTCCCTTCTGTCTGTGTCTCTATTTCTCGATCTACCTCTTGCCTCTTCTGACACTAATGCATGAGACCCTGAAGTTGGTAGAGATTTTCTTCTCACCTCCTCATTCAGTAAACTGCTTGTTACCATGTCCATTGTGAGTTTTCCATCCGGAGCAGCATTGCTCAAAGATATCACCAATGTTTCCCAACTCTCTGGCAAAGTGTTGAGGAGCAGGATAGCTTGCCATTCCTCATCTAGAGTCATCTTCATCCTGGCAAGTTGAGTAATAATACTCTTCATCTCATTGAGATGCTCACTTATGTCAGTTCCATCCTTATACCTCAAATTCACCAATTTCCTTATCAAAAGGGTCTTATTGCCAGCAGTATTCCTCTCATAAACTTCTTGGAGTTTATCCCATATTGCTTTTGAGGACGTCAATTCAGAAACATGATGATACACAACTTCATCTACCCATTGTCTCAAACAGGCCATAGCCTTCCTATCCAATTTATTCCAGTCTTTTTCAGTCACCTCTGCCGGTTTCTGACCAGTGATAGGTTCATATAAATCCTTGGAATATAGATGATCAATCATCTTTCCTTTCCAATAATGCCAGTTACTAGGCCCCTTAAGAGATATCATCTTAACATACTTCTCATCAGCCATCTTGTTGAAATATAAATCACAGACACACCAACTAGGCTCTTAGAAATTTCGTCGAACACCTAGTGGGCATCAAATATCAACAACCAAAACTTGCAAACCTGTTGGCTCTGATACCACTTGTTGGGATTAACCAAACAAACCAAATACAAATCCCCTTATTTCAACATATAAGGATGAAAAGTACCAAGCAAATAGAGAGAGACGACAAGATAATTTTACGTGGAAAACCCCAAATTTGGGGAAAAAACCACGGGGCAAACGACCAGATCAAATTCACTATATCACAATTTTGATACAGAATAGATCCACAGGAGAACAAACTCCCCAATACCAATTTACTGTACTTTCTACAAAATTGGTATAAAGTCGTAGAAGACAATAAAGGAAGAATATTACAGATTAAGAACTTGGCGAAGTTACCATTGACGATTGCAAGCCAATCTCAACAAAGCATTCACCTTTCTTCAATCCACACAATTTTCTTTCTCCCTTTGCAGTAGTTTTTCTCCAAAACCCAAAAACCAGAAAAACCCAAAGAAGAAAAGCGTCGTACGTTGCTTTTATCCCTTTCAACTAACCAAATCTGGAAAATCTTGATTTTTGCCCAAAACAGGGTTGTAAGTTCATGTATTTACGGAGAAGGGATAACCCAACACGATAGTCCCCATCGTCACCGATCACCATCACGCTCACAGCAGTCCCTGCTCCTGCTTCTTGACCTACTCCTGTGCTTTCCTCTGTCCGACTCTGTCTCTGTCTCTGTCTCGTCTCTCCTCCATCCCTCATCCCTCCCTTTCCCTCTCACGATCCCTGTCTCTCTCTCTGCCATAGTCTCTCTCATCTCTAAGACGATGCCAATCCCTGTCTCAATCCCTCTCTCTATCATGCCCCCTTCCACGTTCTCTTTCATGATCTCGATCATAGTGATCATAGTCTCTGTTCCTGAAAGTAAATCACAAATATAGCTTTTTGGTACAGCAAAATATTAGTCAAAAGAAACAAAATAGAACTTGGATGAGGAAAACATCACCAATGAATTAAAATTATAAAAATCATGTGAAAGAAGATAGGAGAAAATATGTTTATGTTTCGTTAAAATTGAAAGGTGCCACTTTAGTTGTAGAAGGTACGAATTAACACAAACTACACGACAATCTCTACCAAAATTCACCTCATACAACTAACGTGTTTTTCATTGCATGCATACATCAATCACTGCAAAAGACTCTGAAGCACACGGACAATCAACATTATATCCTCCACAAACAGAAACTGCTCGACTTGCAAGATAACAGATACAATCCACTGAGTGGAGGCACCAACATTAGTATCACAATGGCTTTGCAAGAAGGCATAAGTTTCAACGTGAAAAAATGCACCTGTGATGTCGATGACTATCACGTATTTTATCCTTGTCTCTTTCCCTGGTTGGACTATGGCCCCGATTATTATCCTATACCAAAACAAAATGTGTAGAAACTCAGTGACAAATGCAACAGGATAACTAGTCACAACAATATAAAGAGGATATTAGATGCATCTACCTTATCAAACCCATGAATTTCCATGGCAGCTGCATTATCTGTATCTTCTTTTTCTTCTTCCTCTTCAAAGTCATCTTCCAAGGTGCTTCTTCTAGGCTCCAACTTACCAGTAGATTCAAGAGTTCATCTAAAAGATAGAGGGGGAAAAAAACTAGGTAAGAACACTTACAAGGATGAACTATAAGATGGAAAAGTTTAAGCAAATTGCCCAAGGTGGAGACTGCAAAGAGTAGCTTATGTGCAAAATAAATCTAACTTCCCTATGAGAATGTCAAATTACCAATCAAAGATCAGCAAGCATCCATACATACACAATATAGCAATAAAAAAGGAAATCCAACTACTCGAGTATCCCTCCTCAATTTTAGAATGACATTGAAACATCCTTCTTAGTAATAGAAATGAAAACACTCTTTAAAATTTTTCAAGTTGTAAAACGATAAGATCAGGAGTACAAACAATTTCCAGCTAAAAATTATGTCAGCAATACACAAATCATCTCCACATGTTTTTTAGCTTCCAAACAGACAAATCTGTACTCTATATATGATATTCAATATTTCACCAAAAGAGAAATGCAAATAAAGAAGAGGTTAACTCCAGAACAACTAAACCATGTTGGTTCTAAGGTTTTGATTAAGTCATACAAAATTCCTCAAAGTCATATCTATTCAGAAGATTAAAGAATTGATGGATTGAAAGTCAGATCAAGTGGTTGAAAGTCAGATCAAGTGGCAGAAAATCAAGAAGAAGGTTTTTGGATTCAATGATTGGAAGATCGATTGGAAGAATGATCTCTTTACTGATCAATTGTACACTGGATTTCATTTTACTTTTATTTTACTGTTAGCTTGAAGTTTTCTTCTTCCTTTACCCCCAAGACGTTGTCTAATTAGTGTAAAGCTTATTTCAGATCAAGTGGTTGAAAGTCAGATCAAGTGGCAGAAAATCAAGAAGGTTTTCGGATTCAATGATTGGAAGATAGATTGGAAGAACTCTCGCTTTACTGATCGATTGAACACATAATTTCATTTTACTATTATTTTACTGTTAGCTTGAAGTTTTCTTCTTCCTTTACCCCCAAGATGTTGTCTAATTAGTGTAAAGCTTATTTCCTCTATAAATATGCTTGGAATATTTGAAGAAATAATCAAGAGTGACTATCTAACCTTCTACATTATTATACTCTTGTAATTGGATATTTTTATTTTAATTCACATTGTAGTTGTTCAAGTGTATTTGAAGTGTGTTAACTTCTTTGAGAAACTTGTTGTTGTAAGTGAAGTTTGTCCTTATAAGTAGAGTCCCCTCTCCAAGATCAAAAGGAAGAAGTGTATATTCATTCAAGGGAATTAGTGAAATCCTATTCTTTCTTAATATTTTAAAAAAAATGGTAGATCCACGAACCACTTAAAAATTGTTTGAGTTCTTCTTTGTTTAATTACTATTTTTTATCATTCCTTATTCCAATGTCTTCGGTTTGATATATTTTGTTCGAGTTTTGGAATTAGGAATACTAATTCAAGTTCGGCTTGAAATAATCATTTCGCTTGAATTAAGTTCTTATTCAATTCCAAGGAATTGTTTAACACACGTAGAATCCAGCTTGACGAGCTCGCCTCGTTCCACTTGTGAATTGTGTTTGCATTTTTACTCTAAAGTTATTTATCCATGATTATTCAATTATAAAGACTATACTAAGTGTTTGTTCTAATAATTTCTTTATTTTTGAAGGAGCATCTAGACTTGACAAGACTTGTATCATTCAAAACATTAACATGGACTGCATACAAATCAAAACGTTAAGTAGTTAAAAGAGTAACTAACCTATTTGCAATTCGTGGTAATGCAATGTCACAAGAATAATCCGTTGTCAGAAGTTCATCAATAACCTCATCCACGTGAGTTAAGGAATATTCTGAAAAGCAACACAAAAATCCAATTAAACCTTTTTCAAAAATTTTGCAGATTTGTCACTCAAGAAAACCTACGTCCATCAGCTAATTTGTGCCTCAACTTCCGATAATCGTTATAGAGCGGCTCAAGATATTGATACACATTCATCACCGAACCCGTGAGGCGTAGATAGAAGGCACCAAGATTACGAACATACCAAGCAAATCACAACCAAATGACAGATCAACAGCGGGCATACAACAGTAATTCAGACAGTAGATACAAGCAATGAAACTTAAAAGAAAAAATTAACCAATGCAATTATTGTATGAATATTACAATAACTAAAGCGAAAATTGATCAACAAAATGTCGAGCAATCCCTCGCTCTAACTGCAATCCTAAGCATTAGAGCGGCCAAAGCTAAACAAGCGCGCCACGAATTACAACCTTTCCCGTGGAATACCACGCCACCCCATTGCTCAAAGAGGAAGCGCTCCGCCTAAGGCGCATTTCGCAACAACACAACTACAAAAAATAAGAAGCAAACTTTCAGGAGCTAAATAGAAAAAGATGGATAGTTGTAGTCTTCGTTTTTGATGAACTCGACGACGATCTCCTTCTCGGGCTGGATCTGAAGCATTTTGATGACCAAACAGAGGAAAGGAGTGAGCTGGCGGTTGCCGCCGAAGTGGTCGATCTCCGTGGCCTTGTCGACGAGCGTCTCCGCCGTGAGGCCGAAGCACTGCTCCTTCCAATAGGTGTTCTGGTAGCTCTTCCCCCTCAAGTTCTTCTCCACCAGGTCCTGCGGTTCGTCCTCCCTTATGCTCTTCGCCGCCGGGTCCGTACGGTTCGCCGTCGCCGCCGGTCTCGTCGGAGACGACGGCGGCCCAAACGCCAATTCGAATTGCCGATACAAATGGGCCTGAATCTCTTTGTGGGCCTCAATAAATGGTCCTGGGCAAGCGGTGAGTGGGCTTTTAAAATATGAAGTAATTGTGAAAGAATTTGATTGATTGATTATTACAAATATACTGCACTTGCAAGTGTACCTAATTCTTATTACTAAAAATTTATTATTCATGTTTTATAATTTTTTTAAATTTTTCTTGTATGAACCAAAAAAATGATCTCAATATTATAGGTCCACGTTGCATCAAAGGCTCTATATCATAAAATAAGTACTTCCTTTTAATTTTTTGTTTTGATATGGAGACATTTCCTTAACTATATATTTAGTTATATATATTATTATTACATATTTGACTCCTAATGACGATATATATTATAACCAGCATTCCTATAGGCACAAGCTTCTATAAACGAGTGCAGACCGGTTATCAAAACCGGACCAAGCCATGAACAAAGACTGAAAACTAAAAATGCAGATTTCATGTGAAATGCCACAAATTGAACTACTTTAAAAAACAAAGAGCAAGACTGGGAGACGCCGGCTGCAAACGCCCTTAAGCTTGACCGTTGATGATAGAGATTATCAACGGGCAGGCATAAGGGCGCCTCCATAGGCGTCAATAATGGGCGTCTCCAAAAAATTTTCAAAACCAAAAACAAAAATCAACCAATCAAACTACAAAATCACATTTTCCCGTGCACGGAATGACCATCTCTTCAGCTCACACCTCCTTCTTGCATGGCCAACCATTTTCCCATGCCACTTACCCTATTCTTGACCCAGTACGCATACAGAGTATGCATTACACCCTTCTGCCTTGAACAATATTCTCTTGCAAACCTTTCAACCAATCAATACGATCCTTCAGAACAAACTTTAGCTAAACCTCGGACGGTTTTTTAAAAACTCGCTTCATTGGAACAAGTTGCTAAAATTCGTCCACGTCTACGAATTAAACGACATCTTTCACAAATTTTACCCCTTCCCAAGCTATTTGCAGTGCAAAACAGATAATTTTTAGTTCAGACTCAACAGTAGAATTAATGCCCACATTCTGAGCAAAGCCAATCAACCAGTTACCACAAATATCTTTGCAAAGTCCGACAATCTATTTATTTAGAGTTATTGCCCCAATAAAAATAATATTCTTATAATAGATCTCATTCATAGTAAAAATATAAGAAATTTATATTTTTTATTTTGTCTTTGGATTCGCCACTAAGAAGGACGTTCACGTCCTAAAATATCCCTAAAAAAGGAAGAAATAAGCAAGGTTTCATCGTTGAGTGACAAATGAGAAATTTGTGAAAAATTGCAATCCCCCCATGCAATAGTGCACCTATACGCCTTTTCCCACCGGACCCCTTTTCCCCAAGGTACGAGGCTATTTTGTGTGTTCTTTAGAGTTCAGAATAACTTTTATAAATCTTATTGAAATATTTGTTATCTCATGTTAACTTTTCGTGAAAAAAGCCTTTATCACCCCAATTTTCAATATTTTTATCCCTATCATTTATAATGGAGCTCCACTTTCGCTAATATTTTCAATGTATGTATAGGATGTGATCGGTGGGTGGAAAGCTATAGGATTTTTCATATTTGATTTGTTGGTGTGGAAAATTAGTTTTTAATTTGACGAGGGAGAGTTGAGTACATAATCACAATTAAGTAATTATATATAATTTGTCCATTAATTTTAAGTGTTCAGAAAAAATATAAAAGTGTCTTTTCTTTTACACAACTTTTTATTTATCATGTTATAAATTGCTCCAATAATTATAAATTGTTCATTCGTCTAACTGCGAAAGGGTTAGGGACTAATTTCACCCACTGTTGCACGAATCGGCAGCGTGCTTATCCGATTTGGGGGCCGAATTGATCGGCTCCGAATCGGCTTCCAACTCGGCCGAGTCACCCTGATTCTGACCGATTTAAATCGGATTTGGAATCAGGGTGAATCGGGAAAAATCGATTTTTGGGGGGGTAAATTACCAAAATGCCCTAGGTATAATATTAATTTAATTATTTAAATAAGGGTAAAATTAGAATTGAAAATTTTAAAAACCTAAACTTACCCGACAGCAGTGACGGCGAGCAACGATGGCGACGACTGGGTGACGGGGGGACGATCTGGAGGGGCGGGGCACGGTCGGCTGGGGGAGGCGGGGAGGGAGAGGGAGGGGCTGGCCGGGGGAGGTGGGGGGCGGCGGGCGCAGGGCGGGGCGGGGCGGGTCGAATCGGGTCTGGGAGAGGGGGGCGCGGCAGCGGCGACTTGGAAGGACCGTGGGTGAGAAATAACTGTGGTGGCATTTTTGTAATTAAAACTTGACTCGTGTCCGACTCGAGTATAAAATAATAACTAATTCAAAATAATTTTAAAAAATCTAAAAAATATAAAAATATATCATAAAATATAATATATATAATAATATCAAAATGACATCAATATTTAATTTTTATATATTTATTTATGAGTTGTCAAATTATTATATATGACCGATTTAGACCGATTCAATTAGACCGATTCCTATCCGATTTAGACCGATTCCGATTTCGATTCCCATTCGGACTCTATAGAAAACCGATTCTGATTCTGATTCCGATTTATGCAACATGAATTTTCACCACCTTCTTATCCCTTCTTCTTCAAGTAATTCAATCATATCAAAACTAATTCCCGTTAAGTTAGGAACATCTACAGCAAGGCAGTTCAAACAAATAACAAACTAATAATATTGCTATCACCAATCACCTTGTTCTTCATGGCAGTTCAATCTGCTGCTTCATCTCCCTCAATATTCATCCTCTCACCATCACCAGCACCATCTCCCATCCATTAGACACCTAACAGTAATCGTTGGTACGCGTAACATCACAAAGCAAGCGAAAACGACATGACCCAGAATCTCAATCGACAAAAGAAACCAGATGTGATGTTAATCATGTTATTATGAACATGGCAGAGCCATGACCGAGGACCCACTCTAGTAATTGCTGCACAGACGGCGCATGAAGAGGGCTCAGGTTTATTTGGTGAATTATTTATATTGGAATCTACTGCTCTTCATAGATTCCAACTCTTGTTTGATGTGGGCATCTTCAGTATGCATGTATCCCTACTAGCTAGCAGTTATTGATTTGCTGATCATAAATCATAAATCAGAAATCAGAAATCAGAAGCGGTGTTTTCACCTTCTTCTCCGACGACGCTTGTACTTTGGCAGCTGCCCAAAAGCTTCAAAAATGTCGAGCAAGTCACCTGTTTATCCTACGCCAGATTCCAAACATTTTAGTGACTATGGTTTCTGTAAAACCCACGATTCGAGTCAGGGTTTTATATTCAGAACCGGTCGGTTCGACCGTTATTTTCGAGTCGAGATAGTTTCAGAACACGTGTACTGAGCCGACGCCGGTCTCGTGTATGAGCCATGAGGGTCATGTGTACCCAAGTATATGATGATAACGTCATGAACACAGCAGAACAGAATGAGTTATCAGAATATATGAGAGTATGCAGTTCATTTTTTTTATTATGATATATAATGGATCGTAGAATTAGTTTTAGGCCGTTTATCGCGTTAGGACGCGTTACGGGCATTTTGGGTGGGTTGATAGTTCTAGAGCATATCATTACGATGTTTGGTATTTGTTTGATTTTACGGGATTTTTCCCGATTTTTATGAATTTTTTTAGGATTTAATACGACTTAGTTATTATACTTGACTCGAGTCGGAGACGAGTCAAGTAATATTTACGAGTTTGCCACCACACACACCCTCGACCTTTCCTTTCTTCTTCCCCAAACCCTCGCCCGCGCCGCCCCTGTTCGCGCGCCACCGCCGCCACGGCCGACGCCGCCTGGCCGCCGATCGACGCCGCCCAGCCCGGCCACGGCGTCGCCCTGCCGCCCCGACCAGGTCCGGCCCCCATCGGACCGCCGCGACGCGAGGAAGCCACGCCGCGCCGCGCGCTGCGTTGCGTTCCGTCGCCAATCCGCGCCGGCGACCGTGCGCCCATCGGTCGGTCGCCTCAGCACCCTCAGCCTTCCAGCGACCTTCCCCGACTGGAACGGAGGCCGTCGCCACCGTGGCCGGCCGGATCTAGCGACCCATCGCCGCCGGCTCTGTTTTGCCATTTTCCGGCGAGCCGCCGCCTCCATTGGCCACGCTGATGTCATAGATGAGTCGGGCTCGCCGAGCCGGTTCCGAGGGTACCCAACACGACCACTTTCTAGCTAGTAGACGCCGCCGGCGATTGTCGCCGGAAAACCACCGGAAGCCGCCGGAAAATCGCCAGTAGCTGCTGGAAAACCGCCGAGAAAATTGGAATTTCTGGAATTCGCTGGAATTCACCGGATCTTCCGCGGAGCTCACCCAGTTGGACTCGATCGAACGTCGGACGCCGAGGAGCGCCGAATTCGAGCTCCGAGACGCGCGACGGAACCCTAGCCGTCGCCGATTGCCGACGACGTGAGGTATAATTACCTCTGATTTGATTATTTAAAATTGATGATGATTGTTAGCACAACATGCTAGGATTGATTTATGAAGTGATAAGTTACATGATGTGATTGATAGTTCATGGAGGTTAAGTGATCTAATGAAGTAAGTAAATTGAGCATGATAATCGTGTATGATGTAACTTAGGAAAAATACAATAAAATTGTCATGAATAGGATGAGTTAGAGTTATTTTCATATTTATGGTTATTTGACGATTGATGATTTTGTGTTTAATTGTGTTGAGTTGATGCATCATTTAGTTAGCGGGCGTTAGTATTTAGTTTTGATGTGTAGGTACGGAATAGGAGCTCGCCGCCTAGGCGCGATGACACGCTTGGAGCTTCTACCAGGTCCGTTTAGGACTCGTCTCTGTTTTACGATCTTTTCTATTGTATGTTTATCTTATCGTTTGCAGGACGGGTTAAGTGGCGTTTTATTGGATCCCACTTAACTCGGGCCATCTAGCCGAACAGATTTTCGGATTAATAACCCCTCGAGGATGAGATCCCTCGAGGATGATTTCGAAAACAAGATCCACCACAAGTTGCCTTCGGGCCTATTATATAAATCCCTACCCAACCCTATATATATGTAGTTTTCGCGTTTTCAGTGAGACGAGAGATGGAGAAATCGACTGCACGTACCATGCAGAGGATGCCGTGACAGTCAAAGCGGGCTCTGGATTAGTGCCAGCGGACTGTTCCATTCCCGAGGGATCCTGACAACTCCGCGTTTGAGTTCCTCACACCCGGAGAACGTGGAGGTTTACGGGTACTGTTTAGTACAGCGCATGTCCGGACTTGTGGTTCAAAGGGTACTAAAGGCGACTGCCTGAGAGTACTCGGCCTTCGTGCTCAAGGCCAGGAGAAATATGGAGGTAAGGAGAGGGCTTAGGATAAAGTTTCACGAGAAGTACTGAAAAAGAAGTGCTGAGAGTAGCACAGTACCAGCAGCAGAGCAGTAAGTTCGGGATGCTACCGGGTCTGCAGCCCAGTGGCTCCTCAGTAGTGCCCTTCAGAGTGTTCACGTGGAGTATATGATGATTTCTTTCATATGAGAGTTTGCTCTCATAGCCAGTTTGCTATAGTTATTTTCTTTTCGGACCAGTAACGCTTGTTACTGACGTTTTTCTTATATATATGTAGGTGATAAGCACGAGATGGATGGGCCGAGCTTGGACGGAGGAGCACTGTTGTCGCTTGCACACATGTCAGTCGATTGAGTGTTTATATTTTGTTTATGATGCTATTACATTGTGAATGAAGTGGAATGCTAAGACATAGTATGATATGATTTAATGTTATGAGATGATGATAAGATATGATGACGTGACATGATCGAATGCTAAGACACGATGACAGAATGTGAAATAGGAACAGATTGTGTGAATGAAGTGGCGTGATATATAGATACATGTTTATATATAGGTTTATATACAATATTTTGACAGGATGACCATAATTGCACTTTTATGGGAAATTCTGTCTGTTTTATTTCAGAATTTTCATCGATTTTGATCGTAATTGTAATGGCGTGTAATTTAGTTTGTAGGTCATCCATGTAGTATCATGTTAGGATTTTGTGCATTCATCCATACATTGTGAGTGGTATCTTCATCTTAAGACGCCGAGATTGGATCCGCGTGAGTAAGGTTCGGGTTAGCCGACCTAACCGGGGCTGGTAACAAAGTACAAAAACCTCAAAATAATGGGTTAGTGGATCGAAACTGTAACACCCCAAATCTCGCATTCGTCGTAGAGGTTCTTGGTGACTTGTATATAGAATAATGGGAAGACCTTATTCCTTAAACTAGCTTGAAAAGCCCGTGATAGTTTTGGATTAAGAGAGGCTCGTGACACTTATTGCGAATTTTCTTTAGTTGTTTAAAATTCTTTTGTGGGGGCCCGAAAGGCCCAACAATAGTTTCAGAGCTCTGAGTGGGGGTCCAAAAGGCCTAATAAGTAGTATCAGAGCCAAGCTCGAGTTGGGTTTGCCTACACCGATTATTGTTGTTTCCTTCGTGAATTTTACCTTCTGTTGTTTCCTTCTTTCATGGGTGTTTCTATGGGTTCCACCTTCTGCATAACCTAAATTTTTTATGTTTGTTTCCTTCATGGGTTTTACCTGATAATTTGAAGAGGAGTTTGCCAAGTGGGATTCGTCTAATTTTGCGGGGAGTATGTCAGACGATGATGGTTTCGGGCCACGCCCGATGTGTGAAGGGGAGTTATTGGGTTTGTCCCACATTGGTGTGTGAAGGGGAGTTGTTAGGTTTGTCATACATTGGTCTGTAGAGGTTGTTGGCGACTTGTATATAGGGTAATGAGAAAGCTTTGTTCCTTGAGCTAGCTTTTGATTAAGAGAGGCCGTGACACCTATTGCGAGTTTCTTTTAATTATTTAAAGCCCCTTTTGGGGACTTGAACGGCCCAACCGTGGTTTATAGGAGCCCAAAAGGCCTGACACTTTGAACCTCTTTTCTTATTGTTATAGTTTTTTGAGGAGGCAAGGAAGCATAAATCGGGTTTTGCAAGCTCACCGAACGGCTTCCATATTTCAAGTTGAAGAAGCTCGTTTCAGCGGATCAAGAAACGAAGGTTAGGAAGAAGAAAAACATGGTGGTGGGGAAGTGCTCTGTTTTTCTGGAAACGTAGTAGCAGGTCACAAGATACGTCAACCGCTATCTTTGCTCGCAGAAATCAAGCAGTGTAGAGACCAATTCCGATATTGGAGAGTGATCGAGAAATTGAAGCAACTCGGCGAAGAAGCAGAGACTGGTCTGGTTCTATTGCAAGGTCTACTCCAACATCGAAATATGTTGAGCGTGAGAATCCGTACGTCAGTCTCAGAGAACTTAATCGATTAAGTTCGTCTTCTTCTTCTTCTTGTTCTAAGTTGCCAATAGTTTTTCCTCATTTATATATATGTCTAGTTTGGAATAGTTTTTTTGTCATGCATCAATAATATGTGCAATCTAACTCATTAGAAACATTCATCAAAACATCTCCATATATATATGTACGGAGATGTTGCAAATGAAATTTTGCAATAATATGACACTTAGAGCATTCCAATTAAAACATTGGTAACAATTTTTTTAATGTTATAGCATTCACATATACCCTAATAAGTAAATAGCTAGCCAAATTTCAATATATGAAGTAGCAAATGCATGTTATATGTACCTGTAATGACATGAATTTGCTTCTTCTTATGTGTAAATTTGAGGAAAAGGTTTTATGGGCATATGTATATAAACCCAAAATCTCAACTATATATAGAACAATAATTTTATGGCAGTCATAACAGCTACCAATCAAATGGTAGATTTGAGTTTGAAATCAAGAGAGAGAATGATAATACCCACCATATGTAAAGATTGAAGATCACAAACTACTCAAAGATGGTATATTCTTGTTAACAAATCAGTGGCCTCACACACCGCTGGTTGGCCTCACAAATGAGAGTTGCATGGCAAAGTCTTCTCGTCAATCTCTCCCAACCCTTCCCCTCCCGGCAAACAAACTTCGTTGAAAGCTAAGACTTATACAAATGAATAAAGAATTGGTTATGTATTGCCAAAATAAAATTTATGTTTTATTAAAAAGAAAAATAAATATGGTCCAAGCAAAGATAAAATATTTAGGAGATGATATTAAAACATGCTATATTAGACCAATCCAAAAAGTTATAAAATTTTCAAGTAAGTTTACTCATGAGCTAAAAGATAAAACTTAACTACAAAAGTTTTTAAATAATTTAAATTATGTTTCAGATTTTTATAAAGATCTTGTTATGGATTATACATTATTATGACAAATATTAAAAAATCCTTCACTTTGGACAAATGTCTGAATTATAAAACAAAAGATAAAGTTTATTCTTTGTTTAAGTTTGTCTCATCCAACGACCTTGAAAATTGTAGTAACTAATGTGTTAGAATTAGGATTCAGGGGTATATTAAGACAAACAATAAACAATAAAAATGTAGTAATAAGATATTACTCAAGTTTATGGAAACTTATTCAATATAAATATTCAACTATTAATAAAGAAATATTGAGTATAGTTAACTATATTTTAAAATTACAAGATAATTTATTAAATTAGAAATTTTTACTACGAATTGAATGGAAGGCAACTAAAAATATTTTAGAAAAAAATGTCAAAAATTTATCTTTTAAGCATATCTTCGCCCAATGACAAGCTCTCTTAGCTATATTTGACTTTGATATTAAATACATTAAATATGAGACTCCTATTCCCAATTTTTTGACTCTTAAGTGAATTTTTTCATGGGGTATATGGGTGACAAAGGAAAAGACAAGTCTCTACTTTAGAAAACTGTCGTCAAATTGTAAGAAAAAAATTCTATAAACCTTATGTACTGCTAAAATTTTTAATTATTGTTAGATTTATCTCACATCGATCGTAGAGGTTGTCAGTGACTTGTATATAGGATAATGAGAAAGCCTTATTCATTAAGTTAGTTTTTAAATTAAAAAATATGTAATACCTATTACGAATTTTTTTTAATTATTTAAACTCTCTTTTAAAAACCCGAAAAGTCGAAGACCAATTTTAAAAATTGGGTAGAGCCATGAAGGGCCAACAATTAGGACTCGTATTTTACCCGAGGCCACGTCTCCTCCCTCAGTGACTCTTATAAACATATTAGTCCTTTGCAGCAGAGAACTCCTCGATATTTGGGAATATTGGATGACAACACATTATTTGTCAGAAAAAATTCCATTACGTTGCATGCCTGCATGGAAGAACCGAAGTAACCGGAGTTCCTCAAATTACTAAAAAATAAAATAAAATAAAAAACGAATAATCTAAACATCAATCAACAATGGCCAATGGGTGCTAATTAGAGGACAAAAGAACCGAATATCACAACTGCTTGTCTTAAATATCAGAAACACTTATTAATCCCAATGTTTGATAAAAAATTGTGCTTTGTCGGAATCGAAAACCCAGTGATTTGCCGACGAAGACGGCGGCGGCGGCGGCGGGAGGTTGATGATCTAAAGCTGGTTGGTGGGGTAGAGGCCGGTGGTGAAGGGCACGGCCTTGGCTTTGATCCACTTGTTGCCGCCGATGAAGCGGTCGACGGTGAAGAACTGGGCGCGGGCGGCGGTGAGCTTCTTGACGCCGCGCCACTTCACCCTCTGCGACTGGTTGGAGGCCTGGCCGCGGTTCTCGAACTCGGCGTAGAAGCAGGTGTTGAGGGCGAAATCGCCCTCCCATGGGAGCCATCCGTCGGGGTGGATCACGTTTCCGAGGTCGGATTGGATGTAGAAGGTCCTCGAGTACTGCTTCCATGGCCGGCCGAGGTAGGTCGGCTGCTTGTCCTTCACCGGCTCGTAGGCTGGGTCGGCCACGACGGTGCAGTTGTGGATGACGAGCCCGGTGGGCTCCCTCCTGTCCTTCCTTCCCTGGGCGGTGATGATGTTCCTCTGGTTGTCCATCGGCTTCCTCACCACCAGCTCGCAGTTCTGGAACACCGCCGCCGCGTTGCCGAAGAGGAAGTCGATGGTGCCGGAGATGGTGCAGTCTCGGTAGAACTGTCTGTAGGTGTGGAAGTAGAGCGTGTCTTGGTACCCGTCCATTCGGCAGTTATAGAAGATGGCCCTGTCGGATTGCACTCGGAGTGCAACTGCTTGGTGCTTCTCCGGCCCTGCACTGTTCTCAAATCCGATCCCCTTCGCCATGAATCCCTCCCCCATCACAGCTGCACGAATGCAATCCCAATACAAATTATAACACGCACGTTATACAATTGTAGTTTCAATAGATTGCTACTATCTGTGTCTTCGACTATAGAATGGCGGGGAATCAATGATCAATGTATAATTATAAGAGGAGGAAGATCGAGATGGACGACGGGGTGATATTGATAACTTACCGACGGTGGCCGTCTTGAAGGTGGGGGTGCCGTCGACGAAGTTGAGGTTGCCGGTGATCTTGGTCTTGTCGTGGCCGTCGCCGATCATGACGACGTTCCACATCTTCTTGTCAATGGTGACCTGCTCCTTGTACACCCCCTGCTTGATGTAGATGACGAAGGTCTTGTTGCTCTTGAGGGGGACGGTGGCGACGGCGGCGCTGATGGTGTTGAAATTTCCGCTGCCGTCCTTGGCCACCACCGCGTCGGCCTGGACGCCGCCGGCCTCGAGGAGCATGCGCCCTCCTTCGGAGGCCCATTCGGGGACCTCGTCGTTGAGGAGCTTGCGGTGGAGGAGGGTGCCGATGTCGTACTTCTGGAAGATGTTGGACACCTCCGACATGATGGCGAGGAGGTCGCGGGTGAGCTCGGACGACGTCTGCAACAGCTTCTTCATTTTGTCGGCGGTCTGGCCTTTGGCGCCCTGGAAGCCGTCCAGGCAGGTCTCTTGGTAGGTGATGGAGGCGCTGAGCCACATCTTCACGTTCTCAGCGATGTCGTCGAGCTTGGTCAGGTCGAACTCTCCGATCGAGCTCAGAGAGGTCCGGAGATCGTCGATGGCGAACTCTATCAACTCCCCGCAGTTGTCCAACGCCTTCTTCGTTCTTGGGTCCTGCTCCGCCGCCTTGATCAGGGTGGTGTTGGTGACCGCCACCTTGAGCTTCTCGATGGCGATGTTGAACGCGGCCTTCACCAAGTCCTTGGGCTCCGACGATTGGAC
>JAURVB010010399.1:0-16296 GCA_033002965.1 Piper betle | reverse complement strand
CCCCTCTAGATATATGTAACGACCCGGCCCAAAGTGCAACGTAATGGGCCTAAGTCATTTCTTTAAAATGGTTAACCCAAGTTAAAGATCTATTGTCCATTCTCACTTATAAACATGATCTTCTCCCAGTAGGTATTAGATGTAGGATTAAGTTGAGGGAGATCACAATCTACCCACCTTAGGAAATTTTGTCCTCGAAATTCCTACACTTGGCACAATGCTAACACCAGCCCACGACCTTCTTTGGCCCGTGACCGGCAGCCTAGCCAACGTCCTTAACGACCCGCCCGATCCGGACCGCCCGAACCACCCCAAGATGGCCCATTGCTTTGATAGCACCTGTAACAACCCACCCGAACCGGACCGGATGTTACTTAAAAATATAGTTAATGTAAATGTAGCATTCCAGAACATGAATATAAATAAATCAAATAAGTCTCGCAACATATAATATAAATCATAACAATAAATCATGTTCTTTAAAATATAAAATAACTATCCCACACTCTCGGACCGTTTCTCATATCCACATTTAGAACACAAGAAAATAATAAGTCTAATTTTTATTATCGATTCACCATACGTAGGTTGGTGAAAGAACCACCAACCACACTTTTATTCTATAGTCTAATGCTGCTCACCTGCAGAGGCAATTCGTGTTAGTGATAAAACCACTAGCTGCATAATTAAATGAAACAAGTCAATATAAAACCTATTATCATTTCACTCATTTTTATTATTATTATTACACAAGTGTTTAGTAATTATATCTGAGGTCATTCTGAGATTAGTAATTTGTCTCTCAGGTGATTCTGAGATTAGTAAAAGTTGTCTCCCAGCTCATTCTAAGATTAGAAATCATCTCCTAGCTCATTTTGAGATTAGGTGGTCTCCCAATTCATTTTGAGATTAGTTACGGTCTCCCAATTCATTCTGAGATTAGAAATTGTCTCCCAGCTCATTCTGAGAGTAGGTGATCTAACAATTTATTTTGAGATTAGTCATAGTCTCCCATTTCAATCTGAGATTAGAAATTGTTTCCCAGCTCATTCTGAAATTAGTACCAACAAGGCTACCAGTTTGGCAAAATACAACATTTCATATAGTTATACCAATTTGGGGAAATACAAAATTTTATATAATTATTCCAGTTTGGGAAAATACAACATTTCAAATAATTACACAGACCTGGATATTTTGAACTCAGCAGGTGTGACCAATGATCCTAATCTGAACGAGAATATAAAATTATACATATGTAAAATTTTATTCCAGTAGAAATGCATGCAACTAAATGTTTAATATATATATATATCATTATTAAAATTTTGACAAAATATCATGTAACAATTCAAAAATATTAAATATCAAATTCTAACCAAATATAGTGAGATAATTAATTATTTATGTGATATAATCATTTACGTTCTACTTTACATTTTAAATTAATTATCTAAATCATAATTAACAATAAATAAATAATAAAGTAATTATTAATTCATAAACAAGTATTAAATTATTATTATTAGTATATTTTCTTTTGAGATAATAAATTTTCGTTCAATAATTAATTAATTTAGTAACATTACCAATAACCCATTAAATTAATTATTTTTAAAGATTTATTACTAGTTCACATTATTTTTTTAACTCGAGTCAGTTTCGAGTCAACCCATATTTACAAAACTGCCACACTCCTTCTTCTTCTTCTTCTTCTTTCCGTCACCCTTTTTCTCTTCCACGAAAACAGCTTCGTCCTTCTCCTCCAACCCTTATCTTCGCACCCAATTGTACCACCATCTAAACATCCCAACAATGCATCAAAAACAACATAAAATCAGCAAGCGAGGAAGCATCATGTGCGTGATTTACAGCAGCGATCCAAGACGTCGTCCTGCACCAAACCACACATTTTCCTCTTCTCCCTGTCTCAAGACCCCTCCTTTCTTGCACCTTGCTCCAATTCAGATGTTCCACGACCTCAGGATGGCATCAAAGTAGGAAAGATTGGCCACTTTTGGATGTTGCATGAAGTATAGTTGCTCTCCCCACTTCTGCACGTCGCTGCCATGAATTCCGGCGAGAAGGTGGTTTGTAGTGGATTATTCCGGTGGCCTAAACTATTGCAATGGAACCCATTATGCTGTCGACAAAGCACAACCGGCGTTTAGCCCTCTGAAGCTTCCATTACAGCACTAATTGCAGCAGAACGTCGATACTTCCGTCACCCTTGCAACTCCGCCCCCTCATAGCTGCGATTCCGCCACCCACCTAAAAGCCAGGGACATGGCAAGCCCTCTCTTTGACCCAGCAGCAAGAGAGGTCATGGGGGTTTGAGGGACTGCCTTGAAATTATTCTTACGGTCACCCATCTTGCCAAAGCTTCAAGCTACTCGGCCATGGACAGGATTCCAATTTTAGTTCAGTTTAGTTGTTTTCTTGTTGATTTACAACTTTAATTCCCATGATTAACAAACTTACTATCAATTAAAAATTTGCATGCAAGAAAATTGAGAAGAGGGAGATAGGAAGGATACCCAAGCAAGGAAGAAATACCGGCAAGGAAGAGGAGAACTAGGCTGCTAAGGTGAGGAAGGCGCCCTACACCCGTATGTGAAAACTTATGTCCTCTTTCAAATTTATAAAAAATAAAAATGATGCCTAGGTTATCTGAAAACACCCCTAGACCCGTATTTCATTTAAATGGGTAAATAATAAAATGGGTAAATAATTAACTGGGTGAAGAATATAACACGTTCGGTCCTTCCCAAACCACGCATCAGTCTTCTCGGACCGCATCCTGGCCTAAATTTTTTTTTATGGTCTTTACAATATATTAGTTTTACTATTAGTTATACTATAAAGATTGGAGAATTATTATCATTCTCAACCCAGTTAATTAATATATTTTATTATTGACCAGGTTTCCCGTTTAAATGAAATACGGTGTTGGAGTGTTGTTTTCGCATACCCTACCCGTCATTTTCATTTCATTTTTTATAAGGGACGTCTTCCTCACCTTAGCTGCCTTGTTCTCCTCATCATTACCGGTACTTCTTCCTTGCTTGGGTACCCTTCCTATCTCCCTCTTCTGAATTTTCTTTCATGGATATTTTTTTAAAATGATAATAAGCTTGACAAACATGAGAAATTCAGTCTGAAATCAACAAAAAAACTAAAACTAAACTGGAAAATGGAATTTCGCTATGGCCGGCCACTATAAACAAAGATTTCCAAGGCATCCCCACACACCCTCGACGACCTCTCTTGTTGCTGGGTTGAGTGGGTGGCGTCGCCTTGTCCCTGGCTTCCAATGGGTAGCTGAATTACAGCCGTTACTGGGCAGAATTGCAAGGGGGATGAAGGGGATGGCAATCCTTTGAAATTGACGCTGTAATGGAAGCTCTAGAGGGTAGACACCAATGGTTCTTCGTTGACAACATAAGGGTATATTACAACAGTTCCTGCCACCGGCATAGGTCATTACAGGCGACGATCTCGCCGGAATTCATGGAGGCGACGTGCAGACGTGGGGAGAACGACTCTACTTCCTGGTTGATGACGGCCTGAGGTTGCTGAAGCTCTGGATTGGTAGCAAGGTGCAAGAAAGTGGTCATCTTGAGGCTGGGAGAAGAACATGCCTGGTGTGGTGCTGGACGGCCTTGTATAGCTGCTGTAAAACATGGACTTTTGGTGCCATCTTTGGCTGTTTTAATTCGTTCTTGATGCCTTGTTGGGATAAGCTTATATGGTTGTTTAATTGGATTCCTGGGGAAGGTTGCAGTGGGTAGAAGATGAAGACATCAAATCTGGTTTTTAGGTGCAAAGAAGAAGGTAGGAGAAGACGGGACGTTGGGGATGAAGAAGATGGCAGTTTTATAAATATGGGTTGACTTGATAGGGACTTGTGTTAAAAAATAATACTGACTCGTTATAAATTATTAAAAAATGATCATTTTAATGGGTTATGGGTAAAGTCACACCATAATCGTGTAAAAATCGCAAGCGTCAAACCTAAGTAGCATAATGAAAATAAATAAAGTTCGAAACTTTATTTAGTTGAATAATTTATAATAATTGTATTGGTAATATATTTGAATTAGGATAATACAAATAATTAATTTAATCAAATGACTTAATTAATTGAATTGCTATGAATAAGGATAGCAATTAAAAATTATAACAATAAACTAAATCATCAAGATCGTGGTTAAGTAATTATTATCTCAAAAGAAAATACACGAATAATAATAATTAAATACTTGTTTATAAATTAATAACTACTTTATCATTAGTGAAGTGTGAATTATGATTTAAATAATAAATTTAAAATGTAAAGTAGGATTTAAATTGTTATATCACATGAATAATTTAGTATTTAATATTGTTGAATTTTAATAGTGATATATATATATATATTTATATATATATTTATATATTAGTCATTTAGTGGCATGCATTTCTACTCGAATAAAATTATACTTATGTGTAAAGATGCAAAAATAAATAAATAAATAATAATAGTAATAATAATAATAATAATAATAATAATGACGTTCAACATAGTGGGATCGAACGTGGGAAAAAAATTCGTTAGTTGGATAAGTATGAATTACCCGGTCAATTGAAAAGTAATTTTTAATTAGATAATTATAGTTGAATCGGTAGAGTCGACTACATTATTTATCTAATTAACCATTTAAGTGAACCATACCATGTACCCATTTAATAGGTTAAGTGAAATAAATAAGTGGATCATGTTGATTAGCCAATTACCCGGTCAAAGAAACTATGGTGAAAGGGTGCTTCCACGTACCCTAGCTGCCATTTTATTCATTACAAAAGGAAAAGGGGGGGGGGGCGTCATCTACATTTTTCCTCTTTTTAGACAAACACCGGATTTCCTCCTTCGCTTAGGTAATTTTCTTTCTTTTCTTTTTCTTTTGTTGCATGCATATACATGTTGCATAAATTATAAACATGATAAACATAAGAATTAAATGAGAAATCAACAAGGGAATAAGAAAACTAGGAGGACATCCTACTTTTTTCCAGCAGCAACCACGCCATGTTTCCTTCCATAGTGCAGGGTTGACGTGCTGGAGGTGGGAATTGCTCCCGACGGTGATGCTGGCCGAATGGAGTCACCTTGGATGGCCAAAACAGACCGTCGAGGAGGCACGCATGTCTGAAATCCGAGGGGAGAACAGGTCGGTGTTGCCATGGGTGGTGTTGCTGGCCAGACGTGGATCCGCCATGGAAAATGCAGACTGGTCGTCACCTAGGGTGTTGCTGGTCATCACCTTGATGGGGCAGGACATGGTCGCCATGGCTGCTGGTCGGCCACCATTAATGGTGAAATTAACGTCCCCATATAAGGTGTAGTCCGAGTTTCTTGAGATAGCAGCGGATAAAGATTGGATCTTTGGGTTGCCATGTGGTGGCCAAGTTGGAGACGCCATGGCCGCAAATGGAGGCCGCCACGTTACTGGTTGGTCGCCAAGCATGATGAAAATACCGGTTTTCACGGGTTGACCACAATAAAGCGGGGGGCTTTGGGGAATGAATTGTTAAAGTAGAATGGCAACCGGGTAAATATGGGAGAACTCGAAGCGGTTGAGATAGAATATAAGGTAAATACAAAAGAATTAAGTATGGGACATGTTAATAATTAAATTATCAATTAGATAATGGGGATTTGGATAGGGATAATTAATAATTAATTATCATTAAAATTGATGAAAATTTAATAAGAAATTGAACTAATTACATCATTTAAAATTGATAGTATATTAGTCATGTAACTTGCATGTAGGTTCATGCAAAATAAAATTATACTTAAGTATAATTTATGCCCTCATTCTAATTAGGGTTCACGGGTCACAGTCAAACGAAATCACAAGTCAAGTACGTATAATAGGTAGAACATCGTATTTTCCTTGTTGGTAGCCTCGGTCGGCTTGAGCCCAGATTCGACCGCCATGCACCGAGTGCAACTGGGGTCAAAGAATTGACTCAGTTCGACACTGGGTCGTATTATGTGCGTAAAGTTTGTAATGCATCAACATTGTTTTAGAGTAGTGATAGCTGCCCCATAAACAGGCTACGGCCGGGGTGAGCAAGGCACAACGATTCAAGTGTGACTACTAGGAAACGGTCTAAGACTGTGGGATCTTTATTTATGTTATTGTTAAAAAAAATGTTAGACATATTTGCTTAATTGTGAGTAACACATGGCCAGCTAGGCTCACAATGTTGTGACAAATGGCGGGTCGTTACATTATGTGTAATTTTATGTTCTCGTTCAGATTAGGATCGTTGGCCACAACTGCAAGTTCACTTACAAACTATCCAGGTCTATATAATTATTTGAAATGCTGTCTTTTTCCTTCTTCGGAGCCTTGGTCGACCTGAGCCTAAAATCAACCACCATGCACTGGAATGCAATCGGGGAATTGACTCAGTCAGACATGGGGCCACACCTTTAAAATTAATATGTTGGAGTTTTGGTCGACTTTAGAATTTGACCACCATGCATTGGAGTGGAACCAGGGTTGACTCAATTCTGCAGGGCACCACCCCTGAAAGATTAAATACTTTCCCCCGGACCGAAAGAGGTGACAAGGCGCAGTGATGCAAGTAGGCTCATTATGCACTTCTGATACCGAAGGATGGGTCAATAGCAAATATGGAGTAACTAGGGACTGTGGGCCACATAGCGTGTGTGCGGATGCATGGGATGGTAGCTAGCTGGGGATGCCACCCATCCTAGCATATAACGAGCTCGACATAGGCTCATAACAACTAAAAGTCTCTTGAAATGATAATAGTGATTATATTGACTTGTTTCATTTAATTATGCGGCTTAATGGTTTTTCACTAACGTGGAATTGCCTCCACAGGTGAGCAGCTTTGGACTGAAGAAATTGTTTCCTAGCTCATTCTGAGATTAGGTAGTCCCCCCAATTCATTTTGAGATTAGTCATGGTCTCCAGTTCATTCCGAGATTAAAAATTGTTTCCCAGCTCATTCTGAAGTTAGTGCCGACAAGGCTACCGGTTTGGGAAAATACAACATTTCATATAGTTATACCAATTTGGGGAAATACAACATTTTATATAATTAAACCAGTTTGGGAAAATACAACATTTAAAATAATTATACAGACCACAGTAACGTGTGTGCTGATGCATGGGATGGTAGGTAGCTGGGGATGCCACCCATCCCTAATCATATAACGTATGCTTAGACGATAGGCTCATAACAACTAAAAGTCTCTTGAAATGATAATAGTGATTATATTGACTTGTTTCATTTAATTATGCGGCTTAGTGGTTTTTCACTAACGTGGAATTGCCTCCACAAGTGAGCAGCTTTGGACTGAAGAAATTGTCTCCTAGCTCATTCTGAGATTAGGTAGTCCCCCAATTCATTTCGAGATTAGTCATGGTTTCCTAGTTCATTCCGAGATTAAAAATTGTTTCCCAGCTCATTCTGAAATTAGTGCTGACAAGGCTACCGGTTTGGGAAAATACAACATTTCATATAGTTATACCAATTTGGGGAAATACAACATTTTATATAATTATACCAGTTTGGGAAAATACAACATTTGAAATAATTATACGGACCTGGATATTTTGAACTCGTAGGTGTGACCAATGATCCTAATCTGAATGAGAATATAAAATTATACATAAGTATAATTTTATTCTAGTAGAAATGCATCCAACTAAATGTCTAATATATATATCATTATTAAAATTTTGACAACATATCATGTAACAATTCAAAAATATTAAATATTAATTTCTCAACAAAAATAGTGAGATAATTAATTATTTATGTCATATAATCATTTCTGTCCTACTTTACATTTTAAATTAATTATCTAAATCATAATTAACACTTAACAAATAATAAAGTAATTATTAATTCATAAACAAGTATTAAATTATTATTATTAGTATATTTTCTTTTGAGATAATAAATTTTCGTGCAATAATTAATTGATTTAGTAACATTACCAATAACCCATTAAATTAATTATTTTTAAAGATTTATTACGAGTTCATATTATTTTTTAACTCAAGTCGGTTCCGAGTCAACCCATATTTACAAAATTGCCACTCTCTTTCTTCTTCTTCTTCTTCTTCTGTCGCCCTTCTTCTCTTCTACGAAAACTGGCTCGTCTTTCTCCTCCAACCCTTATCTTGGCAACCAATTATACCACCATCTAAACATCCCAACCAAGCATCAAAAACAAGATAAAATCCGCAAGTGAGGAGGCATCATGTGCGTGATTTACAGCAGCAATCCAAGACGCCATCCTGCACCAAACCACACATTTTCCTTTTCTCCCAGCCTCAAGACCCCTCCTTTCTTGCACCTTGGCATCAAAGCAGGAAAGATTGGCCACTTTTGGATGTTGCATGAAGTATGGTCGTTCTCCCCAATTCTGCACGTCGCTGCCATGAATTTCGGAGAGAAGGTGGTCTGTAGTGGATTATTCCGGTGGCCTAAACTATTGCGATCGAACCCATTATGCTGTTGACGAAACACAACCGGCGTTTCCCCTCTGAAGCTTCCATTACAGCACCAATTGCAGCAGAACGTCGACACTTCCGTCACCCATGCAACTCCTCCCCTCAAAGCTGCAATTCCGCCACCCACCTAAAAGCCAGGTACATGGCGAGCCCTCTCTTCGATCCAGCAGCAAGAGAGATCGTCGGGGTGTGAGGGACTACCTTGCAATCGTTCTTATGGTCGCCCATCTTGCCAAAGTTTCATGCTACTCGGCCATGCATAGGATTCCAATTTTAGTTCAGATTAGTTCTTTTCTTGTTGATTTACAACTTTAATTCCCATGATTAACAAACTTACTATCAATTAAAAATATGCATGCAAGAAAATTGAGAAGAGGGAGATAGGAAGGATACCCAAGCAAGGAAGAAACACCAGCAAGGAAGAGGAGAACTAGGCTGCTAAGGTGAGGAAGACGCCCCTACACCCGTATGTCAAAACTTATGTCCTCTTTCAAATTTGTAAAAAATAAAAATGATGCCTAGGTTATATGAAAACACCCATAGACCCATATTTCATTTAACTGGGTAAATAATAAAATGGGTAAATAATTAACCGGGTGAAGAATATAACACGTTCGATCCTTCCCAAACCACGTTCAGTCCTTCCCGGACTGCATCCGGGCCCAAATTTTTTTTTCATGGTCTTTAATGTATATCAGTTTTACTATCAGTTATCCTGTAAAGATTGCAGAATTGTTATTATTCTCAACCCAGTTAATTAATATATTTTATTATTGACCAGGTTATCCGTTGAAATGAAATACGGTGTTGGGGTGTTGTTTTCGCATACCCAACCGTCATTTTCATTTCATTTTTTATAAGGGACGTCTTCCTCACCTTAGCCACCTTGTTCTCCTCATCCTTACCGGTGCTTCTTCTTTGCTTGAGTACCCTTATCTTCCTCTTCTTGATTTCCTTGCATGGATATTTTTTTAAATGATAATAAGCTTGATAAACATGAGAAATTCAGTCTGAAATCCACAATAAAAAACTAAAACTAAACTGGAAAATGGAATTTTGCTATGTCCGACGGGTCTGAATTTTGGCATGATGGGCGACTATGAACAAAGATTTCCAGGCATCCCCTCACACCCCTGACGACCTCTCTGGTTGCTGGGTCGAGTGGGTGGCGTCGCCTTGTCCCTGGCTTCCAATGGGTGGCTGAATTACAGCTGTTACTGGGCGGAATTGCAAGGGGGATGAAGGTGATGGCGATCCTCTGAAATTGATGCTGTAATGGAAGCTCTAGTGGGTAGACACCGGTGGTTCTTCGTTGACAACATGAAGGGTCTATTACAGCAGTTCCTGCCACCGGCATAGGCCATTACAGGCGACGTTCTCGCCGGAATTCATGGCGGTGACATGCATGCGTGGGGAGAACGACTCTACTTCCTGGTTGATGACGGCTTGAGGTTGCTGAACCTCTGAATTGGTAGCAAGGTGCAAGAAAGTGGATGTCTTGAGGCTGGGGAGAAGACCATGCCTGGTTTGGTGCAGGAAGGTCGCCTTGTATAGCTGCTGTAAAACATGGACTTTTGGTTTCATCTTTGGCTGTTTTAATTCGTTGTGGATGCCTTGTTGGGATGTTTATATGGTTCTTTAATTAGGTTCATGGGGAAGGTTGCATAGGGTAGAAGATGAAGACATCAAATCTGGTTTTTAGGTGCAAAAAGAAGGTAGGAGAAGAAGGGACGTTGGGGAAGAAGAAGATGGCAGTTTTATAAATATAAGTTGACTCGAAAGGGACTCGAGTTAAAAAATATTACTAACTCGTTATAAATTATTAAAAAATGATCATTTTAATGGGTTATGGTTAAAGTTACTAAACTAATAAATTATTCTACGAAAATGTCATGAGTAATAAAAAATACTGTAATGATAAACGATAGATAATTAATCGGCGTAGTGCAAGTGATTAAATTAAATCAGAGGATTATAAGTAATTAATAAAATAAAGATTTTACCTTTACAATATTAAATTTAATATTTGGTAAATAAAGTTATTATTTTAATAACGAGTCAATAGCGTAGAAAATGGGTTATTAAACTATAATCGTGTAAAATCATAAGCGTCGAACCTAAGTAGCATAATTAAAATAAATAAAGTTAGAAACTTTATTTAGTTGAATAATTTATAATAATTGTATTGGTAATATATTTGAATTAGGATAATACAAATTAATTTAATTAATTTAATCAAATGACTTAATTAATTGAATTGCTATGAATAAGGATAGCGATTAAAAATTATAACTATAAACTAAATCATCAAGATCGTGGTTAAGTAATTATTATCTAGAAAGAAAATACACTAATAATAATAATTAAATACTTGTTTATAAATTAATAATTTCTTTATCATTTGTGAAGTGTGAATTATGCTTTAGGTAATAAATTTAAAATGTAAAGTAGGATTTAAATTGTTATATCACATGAATAATTTAGTATTTAATATTGTTGAATTTTAATAGTGATATATATATATATATATTAGTCATTTAGCTGCATGCATTTCTACTCGAATAAAATTATACTTATGTATAATTTTATGTACTTGTTCAGATGAGCATCGTTGGCCACAACTGCAAGTTCACTTACAAACTATCCAGGTCTGTATAATTATTTGAAATGCTGTCTTTTCCTTCTTAATAGCTTTGGTCGATCTGAGCCTAAATTCAACCACCATGCGCTGGAATGCAATCGGGGAATTGACTCAGTCCGACATGAGGCCACACCTTTAAAATTAATATGTGGGAGTTTTGGTCGACTTTAGAATTTGACCACCATGCATTGAAGTGGAACCGGGGTTGACTCAATTCGGTCGGGACCACCCCCTGAAAGATTAAATACTTGCCCCCGGACCGAAAGAGGTGACAAGGCGCAGTGATGCAAGTAGGCTCATTATGAACTTCTGATACTAAGAGGGTGAGTCAATGGCAAATATCAGTACCTACAGGCGGTGGGCCACGTAGCGTGTGTGCGCTAGCATGGGATGGTAGCTGGATGGGGATGCCACCCCTCCTAGCATATAACAAGCTCGACATAGGCTCATAACAACTAAAAGTCTCTTGAAATGATAATAGGGATTGTATTGACTTGTTTCATTTAATTATGTGGCTCAGTGGTTGAATGGATCATACATTGGACTTCATTTTATTTTTCTTGTGTTATAAATGTAGCTATGGGAAATGGTCCTAGAGTGTGGGACAGTTATTTTATATATTGTCATAGGCTATAAGATCATGATTTCTTTTTATGAGTTATAAAATGCTAGACTTATTTGTTGTATTATGAATCATGTTCTTGAATGTTATTGTTACATCAATTATATTTTAGGTAACACTCGGTCTAGTTCGGGCGGGTCATTGCAGGTGGTATCAGAGCACAGTTTCCCACTAGCTCACACTTTATGACTCAAGTACCTTGTTGAATTGTCAAATAATTATCTTTTCCCACTGTGTTGTGTTTTGAATTAACAAATTCATTCGTTAATAAACCTACGTTATAACTGAAAGTGAACATATTAATGAAGCATGATGGAAGAAATTTTTGACGTTTCATATGGCAGGCACTCATAGTCAGACAAACTGATCTACTCCGTCAAATTCGAACAAAGAGAATGTATTGGCCCAAATCTTGACGGCCATAGAAGGACTGGCGTAGGCTTCAAAAAATTCAAATTCTGTGGTTCAAAATATCATTCAGCAGTTACCGGGAGTGGTAGTAGGGAATGGATCCTCAAACTTAGCAGCGGGTACCAGAATCACCCCGGATGGTGGTTAGGGAAGAGTGTCCAAGGGCAGGCAGGGTTAGCTGATTCCGGCGAGCAAGGGGAGCATCCAAACCCAGTGCCACCGATAGTCTGACAAGTGATGCCGCCAGCTGTTGGCGATATTGACCGTTACACTATGTAAAAGTTCAGGAAGAATGGAGCTGAACTATTTGTCGGGGGGAACAATCCAATGAAGACGGAGAGCTGGATAGACATTACCGAAAAGCGTTTATGGCTCTGTCTGTGCCCCACCACCATCAAGTGAGGTTGGCAACATGCATGCTTCAGGAGGAAGGATCTTACTGGTGGAAATCCATGGAAAAAACTACATTCCATCGACGTGAGATTTCTTTCATCACGTGGGTGGAATTTGTGGCAGCTTTCAATAGAAAATATTATCCAGAGCCCGTGGTCCAGAAGAAAGCACTTGAGTTCGCCATTGACCTAGCACCAGGAGTAACACCAATTTCTAAAGCACCCTACCGCATGGCTCCAGCAAAACTTAAGGAGTTAAAGAGTCAACTAGAAGAGTTGTTGCAGGTAGGTTTCATCAGAACAAGTACTTCACCCTAGGGTGCCCCTGTTCCTTTCGCGAAGAAGAAAGATGGATCACTTCAGCTCTGTATTGACTATCGACAGCCTTTATGTCACTCATGATCAGAGTATTTCACGCATACTTGGACAAGTTTATTATCGTGTTTGTGGTTGACATTCAGGTCTATTCAGATAATGAAGAGAAGCATATAAAGCACCTATCCATTACTCTTCAAGTTATGAGAGAAAATCAACTATTCGCCAAGTTCTCAAAGTGTGACTTCTAGTTGAAGGAGGAAAACTTCCTTGGTCATATTATCTGAAAGGCCAGAGTTGCACTAGATCCATCAAAAGTAAAAGCAGTCAATAATTGGCTAACACCAAAGTCAGTCACTGATATAAGAAGCTTCCTTGGTTTAGTGGGTTACTAAAGGAAGTTCATTAAAGACTTCTTAGTATCATTGCCGATGACCAAATACACAAGGAAGGGAGTCAAGTTTGAATGAAGTAGTAAGTGTGAGGAGAGTTTCCAGTCTCTAAAGAAAAGCCTAACAACTGCTCCAGTCTTGACACTGCCAAATGGTAATGAAGGATTCGTAGTTTTTAGTGATGAATCCCTGTTGGGTTTAGGATGTGTCCTTATGCAGGTAGGTAAAGTGGTGGCTTATGCCTCTCGTCAATTGGAGATTCATGAGCAAAATTATGCAACCCATGACTTGGAACTGGCAGAAGTGGTTTTTGCACTGAAAATTTGGAGACACTACTTGTATGGAGCCCAGTTCGAAGTCTTCACTGACCACCAGAGTTTGATTTATATCTTTACCCAAAGACTTTAACCTTTGACAGAGGCGGTGGATAGAATATTTGAAGGACTACGACTTCCAAATCTTATACCATCTAGGGAAAGAGAATGTGGTAGCCGACGAGTTGAGTCGGAAGGGCAAGTTGGACAAAAGTCAGCAGCTAGCTAGACTTTGGGCCATGTTAGCAGAAGTGGTAGCTATCAACCCTGTGGAGCAACTAACAGGGTTACTGGCAAATTTGGTTATTTCCAATGATTTAGTTGACCATGTTAAGCTGGCACAAATGGGTGATGAGGAGCCGAATGATATGTTGGACAAGATTCTTGACATTGTAGTTGATTCCAATAGTGTGATCAGATTTAGAGGAAGGTTGTCTGTACCAAAGGATAATGCACTAAGACAGAATATCTTGGAGGAGGCTCATCGCTCAAAGTTCTCAATACACCCTGGAATTACTAAAATGTATCAAGATTTAAAGTTAACCTACTGGTGGATTGGGATGAAGAGGGATGTTGTGGATTTTGTCTCCAAGTGTCAGACTCTGCCAACAAATCAAAGCCCAACATCAACTACCTGGAGGAGTATTGCAACCTTTAGGAATGCTACCTTGGAAATGGGAGTGTGTCACATGCGATTTTATACCAAAACTCCCAAGGACTCAGAAGAAGGATGACTCCATATGGGTGGTTGTGGACCGATTACCTAAGGTAGGTCACTTCAACCCCACGAAATCAATGAGGACAACAGAATACCTGGCAGGATTGTATGTCGACAATATTGTCAAGTTGCATGGGATTCCAAAGGAGATAGTCTCCGGCCGAGATCCCCTATTCACCTCACATTTTTGGGTAGCTTTCCAAAAGCCATGGGGACCCAAATCAAGCTGAGTACAGCATATCATCCCCAAACTGATGGTCAAAGTGAGAGGACTATTCAAACTTTGGAAGATTTGTTAAGACCTTGCATACTTGACTGGGGAGGTGACTGGGAGAAACACTTAGCCTTGGCTGAATTCACCTACAATAACTCTTACCAAGCCAGTATAGGGATGGCACCATTTGAAGCCTTATATAGTAGGCCCTGCAGATCTCCATCATGCTGGCTAGAGTCTACCAAGGCAGTTATAGTCGGGCCAGAGATGGTGAGGGAAGCAACTGAAAAGGTGAACTCATTCAGCAAAGGCTTAAGGCAGCTCAAGATCGACAGAAAAGTTATGCAGATACTCAAAGGAGGGACCTAGAGTTCCAAGTTGGGGAGTTCGTGTACCTAAAGACATCTCCTCGGAAGGGGGTGATCAGATTTAGAACATTCGGGAAATTGAAGCCAAGATTCATAAGACCATTCCCAATCCTGGATCGAGTTGGAAATTTTGCATATAGACTAGCATTGCCACCAAGCTTGGTTGGAGTACACAATGTTTTCCATGTGTCAATGCTAAAGAAATATGTACGAGATGAATATCATGTAATCACAATTTTTGAAGACTTTGAGCTACAATCAAATTTAACCTATGAGGAAAAGCCGATTCGCATCCTGGCAAGGGAAATAAAGACACTCAGGAAAAAGGAAATTCCTTTGGTAAAAGTATTGTGGAAAATCAGGGGTCAGAGGAAGCCACATGGGAGACTGAACAAGAAATGGCAAGGAAATACCCTAGCCTATTCGTGGCATAAAATTCTTAATATTGTAATAGCATGAACCAATCCTGGAGATATAAAATTAATCATGATTGTCTTGTTGCCGTTATAATATTTTGGGGATGAAATATTTCTAAGTTGGGGAGATTGTAAAGACTGTGGGAATAAATATATATATATATATATATATTCGACGCGGTCCGGGAAGGGCTGAATGTGGTAAGGGAAGGACCGAACATTGGAGAATTATTATTATTCTCTACCCGGTTAATTAATATATTTTATTATTTACCCGGTTACCCGGTTAAATGAAATACGGTGTTGGGGTGTTTTCACATACCCTAGCCATCATTTTCATTTCATTTTTTATAAGGGACGTCTTCCTCACCTTAGCCGCCTAGTTCTCCTCTTCCTTACTGGTGCTTCTTCCTTGCTTGGGTATCCTTCCTACCTCCCGCTTCTTAATTTTCTTGCATGCATATTATTTTTAATTGATAATAAGCTTGATAAACATGAGAAATTAAGTTTGAAATCAACAATAAAAAACTAAAACTAAACAGGAAACTGGAATTTTGCCATGGCCGACGGGTCTGAATTTTGGCATGATGGGCGGCTGTAAACAAAGATTTCAAGGCATCCCCTCACACCCCCGACGGCCTCTCTGGTTGCTGGGTTGAGTGGGTGGCGTCACCTTGTCCCTGGCTTCCGATGGGTGGCGGAATTACAGCTGTTATTGGGTGGAATTATAGGGGGAACGAAGGTGTTGGCAATCCTCTAAAATTGATGCTGTAATGGAAGCTTCAGAGGGAAGACATTGGTTGTTCTTCGTTGACAACATCAGAGTTTATTATAGCAGTTCCTGCCACCAGCACAAGCCATTACAGGCGACCTTCTCGCCTGAATTCATGGCGGCCACATGCAGACATGGGGAGAACGACTCTACTTCCTAGTTGATGACGGCCTGT